>MU150257.1:128527-173083 GCA_015584075.1 Collybia nuda
ATGTAGCAGAACTGAAGAACGAGTACCTGCCACACATTGTGTTGGCCCACTCCACCCAAGTGTTAATGGCCATTTACGCAACCCAATGATTAGAGCATATCAGTTATGGAAAGGTGATTCATATAACCTACCAGACTGGCATGAAGCCTTGCAGTGGAAGAAAGGAGAAGAACAATTACTTCCTGTTGAAACTAATGGTACATGGGATATCAATATAAATGCTATTTCAATTAGTAAGGCAATGGAAACACACAAATTTAAAGTAAGACCTAAAACTACTACCACACATTCACAACATTTCAATGAAAGTGAAGATGATATGGCACAAGGTCCTTCTAAGCGACCAAGGCTGTCAGGAAACAATAGGGAAGATTATGCTCCTTTAGGACTTATTTGGGATGGAACTGATTTTAGTTGTGCTTATGATGCTGCCTTTACCATCCTCCTGCACATTTGGAGATTGAATCCTGTAAATTGGTCTATAAGATTTTCTTCATTCTCTCCATTTTTGGATATCCTTGCCAAAGGTTTTGTTCACATGGTTGATGGATCATATTCATTTGAAAATACCCGGGATGCTGTTCGTAAGGCTTTGCATCAGGCAGACAATATAAGCTTCCCACTTGGAAATCTTGGTACAAACTGTAATGACTTACTATTTAGATGTTTCAAGCAATCACCATATGCATATAAGTATATGCAATGTCCAGTATGTTTATACAAAGATCCAGTTCAGACTAATATAGCAAGGACATACAATGACATTGTTCATACTAGAGACTATATTTATGAAGAGAAATCCTACACATTGGAAGGTGTATTGGGTTATAATAACATAGATCACACTGATCACCCATGTCCTTGCTGTGCAGAACTTACTCAAGTACATACTATGGATAAAGTTGTCAGAATATTTGATATTCCATCTGTAATAATTCTTGGTATTTCAGAAGAATGTGAGAGGCATATTGTTGCACCCTATATTAAAATACCTTTTGAAGATAAGGTATATACTTTGAACCTCAGGGGAATTATATATGGAGGAAATTATCATTTCACATCCAGAATCATATCACCCAATGGTACAATATGGTTTCATGATGGTATTACAACAAAATCAGCATGCAAAAATCAGGGTTCAATCAAACACTTGTCTTCTTTAGACTGGTTGTTGACTTGTAATGAGGATGGTGGCCAGAAAAAGGCAATTACTTTAATATATGCTATAAGATAATTTACATATTTATTACCCTGTCTGGACTCGTATTGCCATGCGCAGCACTGGCCCTCAAACCCAAGTACCTTAAAACTATAACACTAAAAATAATCAGAACAAAATTCACATCAAATCCATTTTTATCGGGGGAGCTCATGTTATTTCCGAAAGCTTGCCCACAACACCAATATCTATGCCTATAAGTATACATTAAAGGCGAGTGAAGTTTTGGTTCAAGTTTGATTAACCCCAGGTTGATCTACGTATTTATATTGTCTATGTCACGGGGGTGGGGCGCATCAATTATCCAACTGCTTGCTTGCTGTTATCAACCTAAAATGTGCGTTTGACCTGAAGTATTACAAACGCGATCTCTTTCTGTATCAGATGAGTGGGGATACCTTCAATTTTTTTGCAAGGAAAGGCTCGAAATAACTTGAAAATGCTTCAAAATATCAGTACATGTAGTACGAATTGAGGCAGTCGTGTATTATTTAATGCAGCCTTACTGTGTCGGGCATCCAAGCATAGAATATAGTATGTTATCAATTGCATGTAACTTGTAGCTTATCATACAGATACAACACATTGATCAGTAAATGGATATTATAATGGTATAAGTCAGAGGTTTGCCAGTAGATCAGCCAACATATGGCATATACATTACACTCAAGCGCAGAAGTTGATGTTCATCGTCATCATGGACCCAGCCCAGGTTCCACCATCCCTGTGTCCGAGGCACTGGCTAATAATGTCCTCAGTAGAGTCCCAGCACTGCTGCTGAGAAGCGAAGGCCCCAACGCGCTGGAATCGCGCCGTGAAGCCGTTCTCGGCATTATAATCTTTGCTGCCTCCGTTCCCTTGCCAATTGTTGTTACAGTAGTCTTCGCGGTAACTCCCCAGAGAGGTAGGGTCTACACAGCGATGGGACCCGCCTTGGGAGTAGCACTCTGCAGCGGATGCGCCAGTGGCAAGAGCAAAAATGGGAATGAGAAGAGCTATAGAGAACTGCATGGCAATATATAGAGATATTTCTACAGTTGAAGACGTGAGTATAGGTAAGACGGTAGGAGCTCGAGTATGTACCTTGAACTTGAGTAAGTTTCTTTGGCAGGTAGTAGGTTTGTTGTTATAGATTCTCTGGAAAGTCCTAGCCCTTTTATACGCTCTCCACAGGCCAGAGGACTGCTCTGATAGTGGTATTTGCTAAACTCTCCTGGAGCATCGGATGTTAGGACTTGTGTCACAAGTTGCCAAGTCTTTGTATTTCCTTCCTACGCTAAAGGGCTTCCTCCGGAGGTTTCATAATGCACTAGCTTTGTGAAGGGTACAATGAACAGCCATTGGATCGATTTACCTCCAACATACACTAGAACGATTGGGTTTGATTTTCCCTGGTTCCAGGAGGTTCGACTACTAATATCATGTGGTAGATGATTTGCCTTGAAGTTTACTCTAGTCACTTACTGTGAGTAGAGTATACTCGTGATATGAAATGTATACGCGCCATAAGGTGTAGTAATAATGGCCCCACCACTGCCTAGATGTACGATAGGATTTTCATCAATGTGGATTATGGATTGGGAGAGTTTGGAATGGGTATTGATTTACGGCACACTTTCCGCCATTGATAGACCTTTTTCCCGTCCCAATCTATTCTTACATATCTTCATAAGGAAGAAGATCCTTGAACCTGGTAGGCTTTTTGTTGCCACGTTGGAGGATCATTGGGTGAAACCGGAGAAGCAAACGCTCCGTTACGATTAAAAATGGCTTGAATTCATAAGTAAATATCTGAAGAAATAATGAAGTTCAGTTTACTGTAACGGGTGGAGATTTTCCAAATTCCTGATTCATTCGAGCTATGTAGCATGAGTGCGATGTTAGTTGTAGTAGGATGTCTCTGAGTAGTTATGGTAAAGGTCAGTAACAGTTACAAAAATAGTGTATCTTTCCACTTTTGATGGTTCTTGTAAATATCTCCGGCAAAGTGCGTGCTCCACGAACATGTTAAAACGCTAACCTTATGTAGTTATGTTTTTCGTATGGTAAGTTGGTTGACAGTGCACCGACTGAGTCTTCAGCAACAAGACCAAACTTAGTTAATATTCCTCTTAAAGTGTCGAATCTCACTAGGGCTATGCGAACAATTAAAAAATAAGGATAGAAGCAAGACCTATGGAGTTTTTATTCCTAAAACGTTGAACGAAAAACGGAGTAATAGGTAAAACATAACATCGCTCGATATCTTGTTACCAATGTTCTCGAACATATTCCTACGGGCGGCAAAATTAACACGCCTGCTCCACATCCCATTCTAAAATAGATTAGTTTGTAGTACGCTAGTAGCTCACCATCAACATCAGCTATATACTCTTCAAGCATTTGGTGCTTGCCCATGCGATTTTATCTGTGCAGCTTTGAAGTACGGCTTGAATTTGATGAAGGGGGTCCAGGTATACATAGTATTGTTTAACATGGAGATATTGATGTCTGATAGGGTGTGGAGCTAATTACAACCTAGAGCACTGATGTCCTCCGACGGTAACGAGTAAAGTAATGATAAACGATTAATGTCCTACCTTTTAAACGATCTAATCTAGTTAGAATAAGATATAACGACAAATTAATTAATAACGCAATCAAACTGCCTGTAAAAAGGTCCATCGTTCATCCCGTGAAAGGTAAAGTGAAGAACAGAGGGGAGCCCATTATCTCACAGGAAGCAAGGTACGCCTTCAAGAAGCCAGTTACGGCCATGTCTTTGATAAAACAGAGACCTCCACCATATTTATACAAGCCAGCCCAATACATCCACTACATAATCCTATCTCCGTATTTCCAATGAAAGCCTTCCACTTTGTATTTATCACGCCTGTAGTATATTAGTCCTTTGATTCAATAGAAGAGGAGAAAATGACGCTCACCTATGTCTAACAAGTTCCACCGAAGATCTTGACGCACTTCGGGGACCATTGGGTGAATTTGACGCAAGTCTGATCAGATGCGTAAGACAGGAAAACGCCCGTGCAGTCGTGATTGCGATAAAATCGCGCAGTGGCTTTCTCAAAGTTGACGCGAGCCGATCTGACGTTATAGTTTGCCAGACCAGTGTTCCCGCAAGACGAAACGGCAGCAATGGTTGGTGAGCAGTTTGTGCCTTCGCTGGGGTAGACAATAGTTGCGCTGGTGACGGCAACGAGAGAGAGGATAGAGTAGAAGAGCTTCATTGCGAGTGGGTTTAGATGTTGTTCAACGAGGAGTTGTTGGGACCGTTTGGCTGATTTTTATGCGTTGAATAGGCTGGCCTTTTATACCTACGAGTTCCGTGCTAGAGGTAGAGTCTTTGGAGTGTATTTCATGCGGGACGACAAAAACTGGTCACACGACAAGATTATTATCATTCACGTACTGCACACACCAGGAGTACACCGACAAGGATCTCTTGGAAATTGGAGCGCTCTTCCAACATCATCCGCTATGACTCCAGAAAATTGATCGAGATTGATATATTAAAAATATGGGTGCTGGCTGAACGAGTTATGTAAGGGTGAGTGGTAGTCGCTTACGAACCATTTTTTTTTTTCTAATTTATCATTGACGTTGGAGCCTGCACATGGTAAAGTGTAGCCTTGGTATTAGCCAAGGGTTCTCCCTAAAAAATGAATACGTATGGACCTATAACAATACATCAATACATCAATACATCAATCAGCAACAAATCGTTAGGGAATTCCAGGCACAAATTTACGATACGCTGAATATTGTGAGAGGGTCGCTTTCCCTCTTGTTGGACCAGCCAATTGACGAAACGCTGGATCGTGGTCATAGATGCAGGGTCCGGGGAAATGTACCAACCTCTTTGTTGGGAAGGTTCGGAGTGCGATGAATGAGGCCTATGGTATTCATAATTGAGGCTATGCACAATGCGAGTTGCCATTACTTGACTGATGTTGGCGTTCGGGGGATAACAACCAGGCACACATTCACAAAGAAGGCATTATGTGAAAAAATGGGGGACTGACGAAATATCGACCCTAGACACGAGAAGGGGATAAATGTGGAACTATTTTCTTTTTCGGACCGAAGCTTATACGGTTCGAGCGTCAAGCCCATGTGCTCTATGAGTGCCACGAGGGTTTTCGAAAGTGGGGTTTTTACAGGCCATGGTTCATTACGAGTGCTCCTACGCCAATAAGTTTGTCCAGCAATTGATTTTTCTAGAAAGCTATGAGGTAAATAGATACGACAAGTTGATATCTAAAGGTCAAAACTGTCTGAGGTCGCCAAGATATCTACTCACCTAGTATATCCAGGTAAGGTTCAGATGTTTTAACCGTCGTTCGCCGTAGGCCGCCCAGCGCGGATGTACCATCTCGGTGGCTAGTCAATTAATTTATCGGTGAGATTGATCTCTTATCTAGCGTCATTCTAGGTCTGATGAAGGCCCGCAGGACATAGCCAACACATTTTAGAATGGAGAGATTGAGTTGCTAAGTCGTCCCTGAGTACCTAACATCCAAGCGAGATGCTTCATACGCGTAACAAAAATGATCTGGATTGCCGAACAAATTGAAATTCGCCATGAGTCATAGTGTATTCAAGGTCTTCAGTAAAGGTCGTCTTCATCACGGTGTCTTGGATCGATGCCGAGGTTATGGTGGAATTATGGTGAGGTTCACAGATGCTCGTTGTAGTGGTGGAGTAAGAACAAGAGGTGTGCCCAGGAGAAATGGAGTCGCGATCTTTAATGGTTCGATGAGCTGTCAGTGTGAGAAGGTATGTCGAAATTGGAACGCACCTCTTCCGAGTAGTAGACCTCTATTTACCAACGGATCTCTTGATCGTACAAATAAGATCCTTCCACTGCTCATCCGCAACCTTCCTGGCATCTAAATCCGCTAATTCAACTGCGCATAGATCACCCACGACGCCTAAAGCCTTTAGTGCCACTTCAACCGCCTTTGCTAACGTTAAATCGTTTGTCATCCACGTCCATGGAGCCAATTTGGGTGCATCCGGATCGCCCATTGCAGAGTTGAATGCTCTTATAAGTAGGTTCGCCACAACGCCGCCCTTGTCCTCGTAGCTGAGATTTTCAAGATGGACCGGACCTTCGCAGTGAGAGAAACGAGATCCTGGATTAACGAGCATCAAGAGATCGGCTTCGGGATCAATATCGACATGTCGAATAGTGAATATCCAGTCATTTTTGACCAGCTTTGAAGTTGTGAGTTTGGTTCTAGGAAGCGTATTGAACATCTGGACGTCGTTTGACATGGTGGTATGTCGAAAAAAAAAATCGGATCAGATTCGGCCTTCGGAAGTAACAAACAATTTACAAGCAAAGGTAAGACAAACAATGGACTTGGAAAAGCAGATTCTGGTTCGTATGAATTTCGGAAAATTTTCATTAAAGATGATGGAAAAGACATACCAATAGCCCGCCATCGACGGGACGCGCTCAAGCGCAGAAGTTGATGCCCATCTGCAGCGAGCCTAAGCTCCAAGTTCCACCATCCTAAACCCGAGACATTGATTGATATTATTCTCAGTAGAGTCGTCCTTGGTGCCGCCACCTCCTTGCCAATTGTTATTGCAGTAATCCTCGCAAAATTTCCAAATAGAACCGCTATCAACGCAGCTATGAGACCCCCCTTGGGCGAAGCATTCAGCGGCAGATGTTCTACCTGCCAGGACGGTGATAGGGAGAAGGAGGGCGAAAGACAGATACATGGAAATTCAGAGGAGATTCTGAGGACTGGGGGAGTTAGTATAAGCCATGTAAGTCAGCGTAATGAGGGTGTGCACCTTTGAGCTGCCAAAATGGGCCGTGAGTTTACTGCTGGAGAATTTGACGAAAGCATTGACCCCTTTTATATGTTTTCCAATGGTGGGTGATAGGTTACTAGTGAATCCTCAAATGCCGGATACCAGGTGACGGCCTGGTATGGGGTTACTAGAGCTCGACTCAATCGTTACACATGGTCTGTTTCTGATAGTAGCGGCTCGTTTAGTTCTACATGGAGGATCGGCTATAACTCGAATAAAAGTGGTCCGAGAAGCACGCCGTAGAAAACTTCATCTTTTCTCGATATAAGAGCGTCGAGTCAGATATGAAGGCTTTAATAATCTAAAACCTTGGTTATGTAGCAGGGCTAAAGTACGCTTCATCAGTCTAGGATCGAGGAAATTTCAACCTTTCGTTTTTCAGCTGTGATTGGCCCTTGACTAACCGTGAAGCCCGTATAGAATCCCTGGGTACATCGATATCGGCTTCGTTGGACAGATCCCGTGCCGAATTTCGGTAAGTGAAACCGAGTGAGAGTTTATCAAGGTGATAGTGTGGAACGAGAGTTTGTGAGCTACAATCTTCCACATGATTCACTGGTGGCGTTATGAAAAAAGTGGGGCACGCGCTGGGCCTGCCAGAGTGGCGACCGCTCTACGGGAACCAATAACGAAGGCTCAAGGAGGCCTTGGGACGGTGAAAAGACAGTGAAAGGTCGGTGAGGTCAGACAGGGGGGCACAAGCATCAGTAGATAGTACAACCAGTCCAAACCCACAGTATGCTCGAGTTACTTGACTTCTCCAAGGAAATTATAGACTAAGTAGAAGATTAAAATTTTTGATTTCCCTTCAAGATTTAGACCAAGCTCTAAGTGACAACTTGTCATTTTTTTGATAAACCCACCTCCCTTTCATTTATTATTAGGCTTGAAAACTTGATCAAGGTTTCTGTGTTATCTTACTAGGCTAAGAATTTGAAGATGGAAAATGTAAGGACATGACAGGTGCACGTTCGGCGAGAATTATGACTTCCGTTGTCCTAAGACACCATTCAAAACAGGGGGCGCTAATTCATGCCGGTCCACGATATCAGGGTTGCAATATTTGGTTTCTTCCATAAGTGTTGTAGTTATTATAGTGATACCTTATTAGATGGTCTCGGGCATCGTCGGGGGATGGAATGGATGGACATTACGGGGCTTCCAGTGGCATCAGAGTGGTGGTGTTGGAGAATAAAAGAAACTTACCATGGAATGAATTTGTCCCAATTATGGACCTCGGTGCCCCTATTTTATCCCGGCTTAAGCTCAACAAAAAGACCACTCCAACAGCTCCAACGGAGCTTTCATTAATATGGTCAATTTTTTTGGTCTCCACCGAGTGCCTACAACGGCTCAAGGAGCTCTCCTTTCTCCGTGCGCCGATAGAACTAAAATATCATGTTCCTGTTTTAATTATAGTGAGGTGTTCCAATTGGCGCCTTTATTGGTAGAAATCTCTGTGATCTCTCAAACAATCAGCGCCGGGCGGACTTCTTCACAAAGCGGAGATTATTGCAAACATAAATATAATGATGTTAATTCCACGACATAGAATACATCGATTTCCCTTATCCAGCTACCTCAGCACTCAGTCCGTCCCGTTTCGTTAGATCGACTTCCATACTTCATACGCCCACACAGAAGGAACTAGATCTATCAAGTGGTTAAATACCCAATATTATCTTCAAGATTATGTCGGGATTCCTATATTATATGTTCCTCATAATAAATGAAACCCAAGTATCAAAAATGGACTACATCCTGAAGTAATTCAAGTGGCCAACTAATTGTGATAAATATTTTTAGAAAGCACTGAGATCGCACCACTGGCCTGATGCCATCATGCATTATCTCCATTAAAGAATGAAAGTTTTGGAGAATATGGGAGCTTCTCCATGTGTCCGTCAGGAAACTTGTATTTTCCGTGGGGGCGGTCCAACATTCAATAAAGGCTCATGACTAGAAAGATTACAAATAGGTATCGCAAAAGTTCATAAACATAACTATAAAACAGCATCATTTCTTTTTTGGGGGGATCATAACGGGGAACTCCCTTGTTAATTGATTTGAGGTAGTTCTGTGTGGTGTTCGTCTCTATATAATTCACTTTGACACAAATTCCAGAAGCCTGGTACATAATGTCAATCACCTTCATCCTTCCACTATACATCATTGCTACTGTGGGTCGTGGTCCTCTGTGGACCGTTAATCTTAAAGTGGCTCTATAATTTCTAAATTGTATTGACAAAGCTCTCCCTGGCTGTCCTACGAAATCTAAATATTAACAAAAAAATTGGTGGACCCAAGTCCTACATCGCCAATTACGACTCCGGCACTTTATTCACTGTTTTGTGTGGGCTGTTGCGGGCGCAACATATCCAACGATAAGACAAACAAATGCAAGCACCGGCAAGGAAGGATAACCGAATGCCGCCGGGACTTACCGCAGTGTTTATGCTAAGGTTGTCCCACGGTTTTTGCCAGGAGGAAAGACCTCGTTCTCGTTCCGAGTTCTATTTATAGAACGAGGTCTTTCCAAATCCCGGCTGCCTCAAACCTTATTCTTCGCAAAAATCGAGAATATCACGTGACAATCAAATGTTCTCGCCCACTCCTCACTTCAGGCCCTACTGGCTCTGATATTCTAAGATAATGGGTACTTATGCTCCATATATTGGAATCTTCAAATCAGTTATATGTGATCCTCTCTTTCCCTTTGCAATATAGTATATTAAAAGTCCAGATCATATGCAGATGAACTCGGACCGGCCATGCACAGCACTGGCTATAAACTTTAATACTTCGAACTTGGAATGCACTGTGGCGAGTTAACACTGTCTAGGCTTGCTTTGGAAACAAGGTCAATGATTTGGGACTGATCCTTGATGGGGATGAGCACAAGCCCTTATCTCGGGGGTGCACACCTTCAACTAGGCTCCGTCCTTCATATGTAAGTCGTTTTGTTGGCATGGCATAACAAACAAACTATTTACTTCTTAAAGTTCCCATTATCATTCATTATTTGGAGGTCCTCGTCCTATGAAATCGGATTGTGTCTTCTGTATGTCTTGTGATCGGCCATGTTGCTTTTGTAAGCTTGGCTTTCGAGGTCAGACCCCCTGCTTTTACTAGTAGCTGTTAAGGAAAATTCAGCCCCCTGTTTGTAAGATGAAAATGATGGGTTTGTGACAGAGTACATTTATTTAACAAGAGTTCTAACTTGTACTACTAGGCGGAGATGTCAATGATATATCAACGCACTGTACTTGCAGGCATCAAACCCTTGTTATTGGAGTCGTGGTAAAATAGTGCGATAGTGGGAATTATTACATAACACATAATTTTCCTTCCCCTTGCTCGTTGGGTGGTACGTCAATTAGAAAATGTTCACGAGGGAATAGAAGCCGCCCTTGTGATGAGGTGACGAAATAGTGAAGGTGTCGACACTAGTCTCCATTATTAATGGAGGGAGCTCCCACAATCCTTCAGATTGAGTAGAACCGGTGACCCCATCATGCGTTCCCCCCAAGACATGGGAGTCTGTGCGTTTATTGAGTCCTACTGTGTATGGGGTAATTGTCCGGTACTTCTAACTTTCCTTGTATTCTTCTGTGATGCCTTTAGAAGCCTGGGTTGGATGACGTATAAACTCCAAAAGCTCCGCACCTGCCTTGGGGCCCGGGTCGTAATTCGGTTCTGCTTATTACTTTTATGAAATATGACTCATGCATCTCGGACTCTAAGACGGCGTTCTTATGGCCTCAGATGTTCCATAAGGAAAGCTAAGGCCCTTCAATCCACACAAAGTAAATTTCAATTTTGATGTTCCATCTGAAGCAATTTTCCACTCAGCTATCAGCACAAAGATGGAAGAAAAAAAAAAACAAACTGAGCTTTAATGTTGTATGAATTGTATAAAAATTCAAGTCTATGTGATGAATATTTATTCAACCTGTAATTAATGCGCCACAGTGTGAGTAGTGCCATCGTCGGAAAGCAAGGCAATGTAATACAGCGGTGCCAGTATATCAAGCCACTGATTTTTACTAAACTCAAATAGGATACCTCCCGTTCTCTTCTCGTATTCGAACTTGTAGATTGCTTTTATAAGCTCATATCAAACGTAATACACCACTTTAATACTTGATTTAAGTACGCCGTCCTCAGTTGATACGTCCCTACTGGGTTCATCAACTTCCAGAGCACCACGCCGTCATTTTAAACTCCAAACCCTCTTGAGATGTGCTTCTTGGATTGCTAGCCATTCATATCCGTTTCCAAACTTTCTGAATGGAAAACACTGCCTCCCGAATACCCGGCCCTTATTCGGACTCAATTCCCCTGCTACCTCTGGTCCATGAACTTAACAATTCCGCTGGTTTCTACTTACGCACATAGTTGGGATGGGAGTACAATCGAGAATGGTCGTATGCTCTTGACAATTAATTCTATCCTCTCGGCTGAGTATGTAGGACAGCATTACTCGGCACTGTGTACTTTTGTGGGGGTCAGGGTCTTTGCCTAAGTTATGTGGAGCATCATTATTCAAACAAATATTATTCAAACAAATAAACGTCAACTACGAACCTTCTCTCTCGTAACCACTACTTCAGTGATATATAAACCCTCTCTCGATGGCTGGTCTAATCACACTCAAAGAGTTCAAACACTTGGATATCTCATCCCATCTCAAACTTCTCTCCAAACAACTGTACTTGGTACGTTCACATTTCAACCCGTCGTTGTATTAGAAACGAAATATTTGTTATAGAACTACCATGAAAGTTTCAGCTATAACCATCGCCTTAGCTGCCGCCCTGCTTTCGCAGACTACGGCCGCTGCTAGCGTCTCGTCTACGACCACCGGGGAACGTGGTGCCTTAGGTGATGGAGGCAGTAGGCGTCCTCTCAGTTTCCTTGGTAATACGTCTGCGACTAGTGCAGCCGGTAGCTCCCTCAACAGCAGGGATGACAAGGCATGTGTCACAGGATTTCCTTATGGCTGCGACGGTGGCTACTGCTGGAAGGTATGCGACAGTGTGGGTGGGTGGTGCTGGACGGCCAAGGATGGGGGAACTGGAGACTGGGAAACATGCAGCACATTCAGGGACTGCAACACCGATATGGCGTGCGGAATTGGCAATTGCGCTAGCTGCGGCTGTAGCTGCTAATCTAGTCGAAAGATTTTTTCTCATGCTATGGAAGTAGTAGTTGTATGATTCTTCGTTTACACACCGATTTCGTCTCCTTATGACATGTAAAGTACTATTCCGAGTTGGATCTGTCAGTTCAAATGAAATTTATGGTTTTAAAAGTAGATGTCTCCCAAAGAGGGCATGTCCTTGTTTGTGTTCGATTTTCAGGGCCTGGTGCCCAAGTTCCCCTCCCCAGCAGCCTCGCACTTAACCATTCTCACGTTCACCTCCTCGGAGTAGGGGATCTGACCGTCACTTACAACTCTGGGGCTGCATGGGCGCTAGTTTGGGCATGGCTGTTATTTTGATGCATCAGCACCTGATAGATAATAAATGGCACCCATTCTTGAACACCCGAACACGAAACATAGCCGCCCATATCATTCAACTGCAGTCTTCCCTTGTGGTGCCTGCCATTAATCCCCCTATTTTCACTACTCCGAGTTATAAGGTTATGAGTACGAGGTCTAATAGTGATTACATTTAGAAGCTGCTGTATAGTTTATAGTGACGATTTAATGAAGCCATTGATACTTGTCCCACCTGAAATTTTAGGGAACTGGTGCAATCCAAAGGGTTGAATAGATTACGTCAGCCACCAGACATTGCTTCATTGGAATAGTCCTTTACTTGTCCAGAATAAACACTGAATCAGGCGTTTTTTCGCCTTTACGCTGCTTATATTCTCAACTTGAAGCTTAAATGGCGAAGTGTATGCCTGACATTTAGTATAGCAATAAATAAGATCAACTAGGTGCTGCTTGTAAGTACCTCTAAATTTCAGATCCAAGATTTGATATGTATAGGTATGAGCCTAATTTCAAATGCTAAACAAAATCCCGCAAGGAGCACGAACCCTGTGTAGTAGAACGTTTTGATTCATTCAGGTTCAGGTTCGACCTTCGGGCAGCGGCCCGGGAAAGCCACACCAAGCCAATTTGATCTCCGCCTAAACCTTTAATTAGTTTCCCGAAACCCGAGCCGAAGTTTTTTTTTGTTTCAACCAACATCCAGGTGGCACCCTTGAATAACGGTCACACCAAGCAACAAGAGCATCACTGTTACACATTCGACAGCCTTAAACTCGCCACATGCCAAAGTACGGGCACACTGTGCTCGTCTCAGGTGGGGCTCGAAGTGGTCTTTTAATAATTTATCTAAGGCGGGACATTCGTGGTGGTGGTTTGGGGGTATTCTCGTCTCCTGATTCTGGTGGCTGTATAGTCTGCTGGGCCTTCACTCCTGTCTTCTGCGTGTCATGAACTAAGGACGTGACGAACAGGTAGAGTAGGGTTATAGCTGTGGGAAATTGGAGGTACCAGTTTCCCATAGGACTGTCGGGAGGCAGAAGGCGGACAAATATCGGGATGGCTGCTTTTTCCCTTGTGGTCAGGTGCGTTTAGATCTGTAGAGCTGCAACGTTACCAGTGTATTCAACTAGGAATCATGTTTGGCTCCAAACGACGTGAGCGCTTCCCAATCATCGAACTTTCCCCTTTCTCACCTTGTGGATAATGGTTCCTCATCTGGTTTTTTGATGAAATGTGTACGCAATTGTTATTCAATTGTCCGATTCCCTGACTATTCACCTTATTTCCTTCCTCCAGTGTGTATTTTCGATTTTGGCCGGCACCTAACCTAAATTGACAGGAGCCTGTCTCTCGACCTGGCGTCAACGTATCTCACACAATACCATTGCTTGGAATACGATGGAGATCGACACTTGTAATACTTATACAACGGTAATAATCCACTCTCCGAAAACGTCAGTTGATGCTTTCCGAGGAAAAGCGTTGATAGGATTAATTATTCAGTATACCATTCTAACGGAAAGTAGGAGAGGTGTACCAAGCTCTGCATTCAAGCGCAGAAGCCAATTCCTACCAGAAACACAGAGCCACTCCAAACGCTACTGTCCCTGTGTCCATAGCATTCATCGATGATGTTTCCGGCAGAGCTAAGACACTCCTGCTGAGATCTGAAGTTCCCACCACCTATGAACCTTGCGGTGAAGCCATTGGTGGCCTGGTAGTCCTTGACACCGCAATCTCCTTTCCAATTACTGCAATGCGACTGTCGAGATACCCTGAGGGAACTAATATCGGCACAACATTTGGACCCACTTTGGGCGTAGCATTCGGCAGCGGAAGCAACGTTTGCAAGGGCCAGGATGGGGAGGAGAAGGGTAAAGGAGAGTGCATTGTGATAAAAAGTAAGCTCTAGAATCGAGTGGAGTGAGTGTAAGCGATATGAATGAAAGTTGAGTACACACTCTATAAGCTGAGGCTTAAGACTTGGGAGAGGTGAAGGGGAAGAGGATAGTCTCCTTCCCTAAGACGGGAACGAATCTTTTATACGTATCAGAAGTGCTCAATCCCGCGCGCCCTCGTATGTGATTTGGTTGGGATAACATGTAAAGTAATAATCAATGACGTAGGTATGTATAACGCTATTAGAGGGTTCCTGCATAAAGCTGAGGGATCCGCGACTTCGACGTGTCTCTGTCCACTCTCAATCGTCCCAAGTGGTAATATTTCTGCTATCGGTGGTTCTTCTGCCCATCGTTGCCCTTTCCATGTAGGTCATTATAGGGGCGTGAGAGATAAAGTTCTGCAGCTATGGCAGACCGCCTGGTTGCATGAGGGCTATTGATGGTAATCGGGTGGTGTTATGGATGAAATTTTCGGAGCGAACGCATGAGTCGATAGCCAACCAAACTCGTGGGCTTTCAGGTTACACCAGACGCACTTGGGTGGAACACAAATGCAACAGCGATGCATTCAGTCATTGATTTTTCTCTTAACCATACTCCCCTCATCCCCGAGGAGCCTTTTTCTACATTTACCAATCCTTTTTTTGGTAGTGTCCAGTAGCCACTGATGTCATTCAAGTACTGATAAATATGTAAGATACTACCTCCCCGTGGTACACAACCATTCTTAGGCGTAAGTACCTTTGTTTTTTTTCCAATTGCACGAAGAGGTCTCAGGTACCTAGAAGTATAACAGTACTTCTACAGTTATTTATTAGCACTAATGCCTGTGGGACATTTCAACGAAAGATGTAATGACTATCGACTTTAAACTATACAACCTATGTTGTAACATATGGTATGAACGTTATCATATTACCAGAATACTGAGTTGTGATCCATATACTGCTGATGATGGCCTTTAGGAAATTGTTTCCCATAGTGTTTGGTATGGCTAGTACCGGAATGTTCAAACATCTTCTGACTTACTCCCGTTAAAGTCATTGACAGCTGATCCAGATGTAGATTGAGCGTTCATAGTGGATATTTTGACCTGGGTGGTTGTGCCACCCACTGAAGATAGATTGTTTCGATCCCTGGCAGTTTCATGGGTCCAATCTTTTCTAGTTGATACTCGTGATATGATAAGAAGAGGTGCAATTATCTAGTGGTGTTGGCGTCAGAATAGAAAACAAAATGACGCAAAGTATTCCCTTATTTACCTGTGTCTGGGACAAAATAGGAAGAAATATTAGAGCAGCACTATTACCGGCACCAAATGTTCCAATGAACAAGAAGGATGAGATGGCATATATTGCCGAGCTTTCTATGAACATCGTGATAATATCCAAGTATTGGGCTGCAGATCGCCGGTCAGCCACACGCCTCTGGTGCATGATCAGACGTGTAATGATGAGAATTGTGAGGATAATATTAAGGGCCGACGAGATGGAGAAGTATGGAAGGGCAAAATTGATATCCAATGCGAACCAAAGGTTAGCGTTCGGGCGTGTGCTTTGGAAGAGAGTCATAACACCCATGGCTAGGCAACGGGGTTCAGTTGAGGGAAAGTGAGAGTCGTTGAATACTCACCAAATGAGCCAAGATACATGATACATGGGAATACCAAAATCCACCAGTTCCCATTCCAAATAACTCTACAGCGCCACATCTGGAGAATGATCAGAAGTTTTCACTCCTTGCAAGAAGTAAAACTAACCATAAAAGCGTCAGCTAACCAGTTTGCTATTATGAATGTAGCATTGGGAGTAATTCCAATGGGAGTCAATTGAGCGAAAGAAGAATAGGCTTCGGGTCCACCGGGAAAGTTACGATTCTTTATAAAGCCAAGGACGGCAACGTTTATATTCATACCCGTGAATATCGTTCCAAGACTGAAGAGAATAAATGTGTATCCTGCGAGAAGAAGATTGCGGCCTTGACCGTGTTTGGGCCAGAGGAGTTGGCTAGCACATTTAAAAAACAACAAAACGGTAATACCTGGAGTGAGGTTAATATTTTATAAACGTAAAGGCAGAGTAGAGGTAAACCAACCGTATAGCATATCGGCCAAGTGCATGCCAACAAAATCTTCAATCTCAGCAGTAATGAGAGCTGAGGGCTCCTGAGGTGCGTAAGGATTACCGCTAACTGGAGATCCGGTTGAATTATCTGCCATTGCTGTAAGGAATCAGGGAATATAGGAAATATTGATAGGGCGGCCTGCATTTATAAGGGCCCTGATATATGACTAATTAACACATAGAGCAGTTTGGTCAAATGCGTTTCTGGGGGGACCATCAACTAGTTCACTGCATTCAGGAGGCAAAACGTTGAGATGACAATCAATCATGGTCGATAACGGCAATTGAAAAGATAACCCGGACAGTTCCACGGACCACCAGGAATAACTACGAGATCATTCGGATGAATCCATGTCAAAATACTCCGAAGTAATCCAGCTTAAGGCTGACTGCCTGTGTAACGGAACGTCCAAAGACATGATATGCCACTAATTCTGACACTCACATCCGATCCCATCGACCCGAATTAAACAATTCCCACACATATCTTCGTTGAGCTCAGTGTGCGTGATACTCATGTTCTCGGAGAGTTCTCAGAGGAGTTCTTACATTCTGTTCGAAAATATTTTCGTTCCAAATCACACTCCCATGCCACTACGAATCTCTTCTTTACCACTGATTACATCACAGAACGCTTGTAAAATGCTCGGTCATAAAGTGTTTCTTAACTGGCCCGAAGGGGCTGACCGAACATGAAAAATATTGTACCTTAGTCGCAATATAGTCTTTGAAATAAGTATTACAACGAGTAAGTATAGCATAAGAGACACGCATTTTTACCAGAATAGTTGAGCTATGAGCTGGAATATATGGAAATACGTTTTTTGGTGCCAGTACAAATCCTAGAAACGAGAAGATGACAGGATCAAGGGGAGTTTAAAACTATCAAAACCGGTATCATATTTACAAGCCGGGTCCTGCTTATTTATGTTTAGGACCATATTCTTGTGGCGGTATAGCGGAATTACCAGCGCAGCCATACCTCTTGCTCCGACCGACTTCACCTTTTGTTATGGCGCTGTGGAGGCCCACCACCCCATTTGAGCAGGGTTCTCAAGCCAAAATAGGACACCTCTCATACTCTACTCACTGCGAGAATTGCGGATTAGATTTCCATCAAAGTTAACACCTCCTTTCGAGATGTGATTCTACGCCATGAATTGATGATCAATGCCCAAGAATCAGAACTGTGTGTTAATTCTATAACAGCGGGTACGTGAAGGTCACCGAATTACATCTCGTCAGATTCTAAAACATCGTAAGTCCATTCACTATCCTGGAGGATGTCCGTAGTTCAGGACAGAGTGAACAATGTTATGAATATAGGCACTACCTCCAAGTCTCAAACTCTAGGAAATGAGGACCAAGGGTCATATCATGGACTTTCATGGGTCTGCTTCTTGCCGGTTCTCTTCAACATAGCTGTACATCCCAAACTTGTAGGACTTTCTAGAAGGCATAACTCAACACCATCTGCATCTGAAGGGCTACGGGTACCTGTGGGCCGACAACAGTGATTGAGACCTGAGTCATTCGGTTATTCCGGCTTGGGTAGTTTTTTTTAAACAAACCAGTTCTAGATCTTCCATCTAGAGATACCATCTGAGAGAAGTAAGGCTCCCCGGCCAGGTCAAAATACCGAATGGATTCGTAGTCTTAGAAGATGACTGTTTCTCAATTTATCCCCTTCGTTTAATTTCCGATTGAGGCACAATATAATAAAATATTAAGATATCTGCGTGTGACTGCGTCATCATGCCTCCTGCAGCCCCTAATATAACTATTGACAGAATACTTAAACGATGGCTGACCGACTCTCATTCACATCATTCGAAAGTGGCTCTTCTTTTGAATGAGAGAATAAGCTCCTGGATGGGGATTGGAACTTTATATTGGACATGTTAACTTGTGTTGTCGTGCCGCTCGCTGAAGAAAATCCACTTGGATTCCTCCCAGTTTCATGAGTCCAAGCTTGTTGCCTTGATACTCGTGATATAATAAGAAGTGGGGCAATAACCTAGTGATAATGTTGTTGAGGATGAGTATAGAGTTAGGTAAACATATAAGTTACATACCTGCGTTTGCGATAAGATAGGGAGGAATACGAGTGCAACACTGTTACCGCCACCAAATGGTCCAATAAACAAGAAGGATGAGATGGCGTATACTGCTGAACTTTCTATAAGCATTGTGATAATATCTGCATACTGAGCAGCGGATCTTCGACCAAGCACAAGCCTGAAGCTCCTTTGGTGCATAATTAAACGTACAATAATTAGAATTGTGAGGGTAATGTTGAGAGCTGATGAGATGGAGAAATATGGCAGGGCAAAATTGACGTCTAATGAAAGCCAAAGGTGGGCGTCTGGGCGCGTGCTTTGGAAGAGGGTCATAATACCCATAGCTGAGTGGTAGGATTTAGTAATAATTAATCAAACATGGATCACTAATACTCACAGACTGAACCAAGGTACATAATACCTGGAAATATTAGTATCCACCAGTTCCCATCCCAAATTACTTTACAACGCCACATCTGGAGAGTAATTAGGGGATTTCATTATGTGCTGGAGCGCAGGCTTACCATAAGTGCATCAGCTAGCCAGTTTGATAGAATGAAGGCAACATTAGGAGTGATTCCAACTGGAGTAAATTGAACGATGGTAGAATAAGCCTCAGGTCCACCAGGAAAGTTGCGATCCTTGATAAAATCAAGGACAGCGGCGTTTATATTTAGACCAGTGAATATTGTTCCAAGGCTGAAGAGGAAAAATGTATATCCTGCAAGAAGCCAATTACGGTCCCGGCCAGGTTTAGGCCAGAGGAGCTGTATCATGCATTTGAAGAATAGTACCGCGGCTATCCCTGGAGTGACGTAAATATCTACTAGGTGCTAAATCAAAGTGAATGTATACTCACCGTATAACATGTCAGCCAAGTGCATTCCAACAAAATCCTCCATCTCAGCAATGATAAGAGCGGTGGGCTCCTGTGGTGCATATGGATTACTACTGATTGGAAGATTTGTCGAATTGTCTGCCATATTTTTGAGGAATATAGGAGGGGATGTAGGAAGACTTTTGGAGTCAGGCTGCTTTTATAAAGGGTGGTACTGATCGAGTATATCATAGTAGGCCGGGTTCGGTCTAAGCGATGCATCAAATATTTCAAGGGGGTACTAGTTGATTGTACCAGAAATAGAAAAAAAAACATCTTAAATCCACGGGGACAAGCTGTGGGGACCAACTGGGAAAAATCGTCAAGGCTGAACCAGTGAACGTAAGAGTCATCACGCGCCCAATGCTTCAGGCTTGATGATCTAGTCATGTTTTTACGAATTCAGAGGGTCTGCGCTTTAAACAAGGAAACTATCAGCAGACCCCTGTGTGGGATTCGGCGCTGGAAATCGTAAGTGGCGGATCATTGTAAATAGTTGCAATTCATTGTCATATCATGACAGATGATCATAGTCATTCCATTGTTTCAATATCAGACGTAATTCAGTCTTCCGATATCGGATCCCGGCTATAGTTTCTCCGTGCCTGTGCCTGGATCAGTTCTCACCGTACACACCCTATTTTCGGACTTCCGTTGTCCTTCAACGTTTTTGCGACTTTTGAGTTCTCTTGTTCAAAGCGCACACCTGAATGCAATGTCCAGTTTTAACAGATGATTCATGAATGGTGTTCCGCTAAATGGTAATTTTTTTCCGATAACTCGCTTGATCAGGTGTACATCTCATCCAACACGCTCCATACGCCTTGATTTATATATCGTCTTTTTAACATTTTACACTGATTCTCTCCATTTATACATTGAAAAACATGTCTTCAAGAATCCCTCCATTTCAATTTCCGAGTAATACCACTAAACAAGGTGAGATCCTATGGGATCACCTCAAGTAACAATTAAAGGCTACTGTTCGATCATTGTAGTTAGTAGCCGAAAGGTCGAATATAGCTGCAGAGTCGATGTTTATCCCATCTCCTATACAGTTTGAATTTCTATAGAACAGCTCTCGTGAGTTGTGCTCCACCTATTGCGTTATTTTAAACAGACTTACACCCAAAAGTTACACCCAACCTGCGTGGTAAGTATTTCAATACTTGAGAGAGTATTCGTCCAACCAGGCCCAAGTCCAAAACACACGTCGCAACCCACGGACCATTCGATACAAGGTCCCTGGAAATTGGCATCGACACAACCGAGGAAAACTGGGAACGAATCGACATTGGTAATGTCCGGGGCAGGAAGTGCATCAGCCATGGGGCGGCCATAGCCTGTCACCTCCTTATAAGTAATAGTGTTATTGCTAAAGTATTTTGAGGGGATGCAAAAGCTTGGAACTGAAGGTGCGCATGAGAATACTAAATAATAAGAGGGGGCTTTGTCTTACCTCCCTCTGAGCACCGGGTCTCGGGGGCACATACTCCCTCAATACCCTCTCCACACCTGGCATTAGCCTTCCGGTATATCTCATTAGTAGGTTCTGACTTCCTAACACTAAGATCTTATCACCTCGATGATCTTGGTAGTTAGACCTGCTGCGATAGAGGCTCCAGAAATCAAGTAAAGTGCAATGAGGTTCATGTTCTTTATCAGTGCTGTGTCTCTGGATAGCCAGAAAATGTTCGGTTGGCCTTATATCATACTTGAATAATGGGATTGGTACTATATCTGCATCATAAAATTTATAATTATAACTAAGAGGGTTCCGTATGATCGGAAAAATAATTTGTGATACGCCGCAATCAGGCTCCCACCATTGACAGTGGTGGGTAGGAGCTGGAAACAACGTAATATGGAAGGTACAAAGATTCTTTAATTACATAAGATCTGGCTCGAAGATAGACGAACTCAGACGAGCTTGTTTATTTTTGTGTGCTTCAGTAAAAAATTTCAATCAGCAGACCTACCCCGTTGATGCATCCATGAGGTAACCAAGGGTGGGCTAAGTGTATCTCCCTGCCCCTCTCTCGCGAAGTACAATATGAGGACAAAAAAATGGACCACCCACATCTCATTATTGTTGCTCGCTCTCAGTACCTTCAATTTAATCTTCATATGGAACCGTTGGCGAACGATTCAGCCAGATCCGTACTGTATGATTCCCTTATGAAACACGCGCGTTGTCTGATTATTCGCAGCATATCGCGGCCATGACTTTCCAGAAACGCTACCTCTACCAAATCCACTTCAGAAGGTACTTCTAACAGTGGAAGAATCGACTCACTATGCACTGAAGGGATACCAATCCGATGATGAGTGGTTCGCACTCGCAACGGACTCCTATGGCTACATTCGCCTGGGGCCTCATAATCGCACATTCGTCGTAACGATGTTCCACCAACTACATTGCCTGCGCATGCTTAATCTTGGATTCAACCCCACAGAGGCTATTGGGGGCGGCCACCTACAACATTGTCTGTCATACCTTCGACAGATGGTTTTATGCAATCCGGATCTAACACTTGAACCTGCCGGATGGGAGATGAAAGACTTTGAGACTGAGCGGATTGGGTCAACTCATGAGTGTTATGACTGGAGCCTCGTATATGATGTCGTCGATAGGAATTACCAGTGGTGGAATGTGACGAAGTAGCAAGTAGAAAATACAATTTATATTATACAATTATCATTGGCCTCTATTGCCTCATATACCGCTGCTCAATCTTGATATATATGCATTACCTTGCTCGCTGAAATAGTCACTTCAACGTGATCTCGTACGGATTTCAAGTGAACCTAACTATTAGAAGGAAGTAAAAGGTTTCATTAATTTTCGTTATCAAAGGTAGCGTATGGTATTTTCCATGCTCATATGAACTTTGTTCAGAATAAGGATATCCCATTTCAGATGGTGGTCTTCCCGTGTATGCTACATCAAAATATACAAGTTCTTTGATTCGTCATAAAAAAGTGTCTAGCCCATCTTCTCCCACACTGAAATTTAATCATCACAAGAGAGGCGTCTAATCATATGGTAAGTATATTCTCATAGTCAAGTTATGGAAAAAAACATTATGCCTTCAGAAACACTGAGCAGAATTATTGTCACGACCAAAAAGACAATTTGCCTCATTCACTATAATCCACGGTCAGCATATATTCGAGAAGTTAGATTATGAAGAAACCTGGAGCGACTGGGTGAACGTAGGTACGGCGCTCATCCAAAGGAAGCGCCTTCACTGCCACCATGAGAGCTACGATGGAGATGATCATCTTTGAAGGTGAAAACATGGTGTCTCAGTATGCTGGAAGTTCGTTTTCAGATTGAAGTGTTTAAATCTCTTTCATATGACACAGAATTGAACCGGCTCGATTTTGAGCGCCAATGATCTGCTGGTCCTGTATTGTTGGAAAATAACAGCCCGATTTGTAAAGCTCATTATAAAACTTACCAGTACCTGGAAGCTGTGAATGGCCATAAGATGTGTATATATGAAAGATGTGGCATTATTTGGGAGCCTGAGATACCCACCAACGTATTTTTGGTTCGGCTACAACATCATTCTTCGCTCTTAGGGGGATAATGGAGAACGACGAAGTAAAGTCACCCAGACTCAAGGGGAATCGGGACGGGAATTCCGATTACTATGTGCGTGTGTGCATAGGAGGGGGGGTCCCTTCACACGCATGTACCATTATTATACACCCCATAAATGAACTGCCATGCGAGTCATACTTCCGCATTCAACATGGCATATTGATCCCAGTCTATACACCGTTTTCGAGATGGACTTCTATCACACCCAAAATGCGCTCCCAGCTTCTTAGAATCTTGTTTTGTTTTGCATGTGATGCAAGTGCCTCTCGGTACTCTTGGTATTATTGACAAAAGTGAAAGCACCACGAGATGCTTGACCATCCTTTGATTAAGACTTTCACAGGATGTCAAGAATTTGAAGAACCTGTCCGATATCCGGTCCTTCCGGGAAGATGACAGAGCCATCAGGAGCGGTTTGACATTCTACGCCGCCCACGAAGTGCGGTGTCGCAAGCACAGTCCTGATATGAGCATTTTATATAAGTAGCGGTTAGCTAGGAATGATAAATAATCAACACGAATAGACCTGTTTTCAAAATCTGGTATTTAAATTATGATAAGAATGAAAACGGAAATTTCCGGACCTGCATCGTATCTGAAAACGGGGCTATCTCATTCAGGTATGTGCATGGTTAACGAGTGGTCCGAGTCAGGTACCAAGGGCTGAGCCTTGTGTTCTATATATAGATTTATGTCGGGTACCCGTTCAATTCAATTTTATGTCACTGAGAGGAACCCATTCCTGTCAAAAGTTTCTCTAGTACATAAGGGTCTTTCTAAAATAGCCCTTCCTGTTTTCTACTTGCGGCCGTATCTAAGATATGTGTGATAAACAACAATTTATCATTTCCAGTGCATCACAGACGATATAGGCGATGTCCGAACCAGAGAGCTTTTGTCTGGGCTCCGTGTTCGTCTAACTATACAGGCGGCCTAGATCATTTTGATGTAAATATATGAGCTCCCCCAAGCATTATGATACGTTTCGTGAGAGATTGTAGAAGAGGTCACAAGGTAAATTTAAATCTGATGAAATGTCAACATGTCACTTGATGAATGAAAGAAGATCGGACAATACAGGGAAGTTATCAATATGCCGAGATACATATTTTAGAAATTCGAAAATTTTAATGTAATTGTACAATATGAGCACACTGGAAAGGAATTAGGTTTATTTCCCCACCCTTGTAAAATCTGTTAGCGTGGTTTTTTCTGATAGTATCCGCCATTTTAGCACCGTACCACTACTAGCACTACACAGTAAGAGAGTGTTGTACGTGTCCCGACGTAATACCGAAATGGCAGACTCAATGCTGTATTCTAGCTAGTCAAAGAATCATAAATAGGCCACCTGATATCAAATAATGCACATGTAGAGAAATCCAGATGAATTACTATAAAAATGAATCTTAAGCTCTGTACCTATACTACTGCAACTTACTTAGAATGAAACGTTGAATATGCTTGCGCAAGGACGAAAAGAAAACTCGTCAAAGAGTGAAAGCAACGCATCCACATAAAGACACCACCTACATGACCAATTGTTCATTCTAGCTCTAGCTCACCCTCGCACATACCTTCCTAATCAAACACATAAAACTCGGTGCACTCACCAACACATAATCATCACATCTCATCCCCTTCCCCAGGGGTGATACATCACATGGATTAACCGCCTCCCTTTATCCATCAGTGTTCCCTTTTTATTTGTGAAGATTGAAAGACACAGCTCATAACAGAAAATTTCTCACCTTCATCCCAGAAAGACACGTAGGCAGAAAGCAGACACGCACCTCAACCACCGCTCATTCAGATGCTCCACTGAGAGACGCCTCCAATCCGTCTCGACATCGACCCCCACAACGGTGAAGTTGAAACTCACGAGGGGGATGATCTATGCACGTGAATATTAAATTAGGGAGTGGAAATGCATAGCCATTGTAGCACTAGCGGAGAAAATACAACTGTAAACAACTGAAACGAAAAAAAAAAAAAGTCGAGCGGAGGTTAAATTAAGCTTGATCCGATTGGAAGTTAAAAATAGAACCGATACGATCCCTTCTTTGTACGGATTTCTGGAGACTAATTTCCCTCTTTTTGAAAATTGTGTGGAGAGATCCCACTGGCGTGTATGTACTTACTACTATTACTTGACTAAAAATTAAATCAAACCCTAAGCACAGGGCTAAGCAAATGCCTTCGAGGTGATAAGTGAGCAGTTGTGTAACTCCAAACCTCACAATTGTTACCTTTTTTATGCCAATATCAAAAATCAAAGACACTTGGAAGGCCTGAAATCTTTTTAGTTATCGTCGACCAGATTCAAAATTTCACCAACGTATTTTCAGAAGTATTCCTAATACTTGATTGACTATAGGGAGGATGATAATTGATGAACACGCAACTGTTGAGACAATCCACACAGCCAGAGGCTGAGTAAAAATTGCCAGACACAAAACCGAGGTGAGAAAACACATAATTCCTGATAGCATGGCAGTTCCTGCTGCATCCCCAATACACATTACACCCTCAATATGGTCACACGACGCCATTATCATACCAATATCAATATTTGTGTGACCTCGATGCATTTCGATGGCGTGATGGGGATATGTTGCGGCGAGACGAGCCTCGCATTTCATGATGACACGTTTGAGGACATCTGCACCCAAATAAGCGGTTTGGGGTGGAGGCCTTATCGCCATTATCTGCCCGATAACTGTTTCAATACTCCCAATGGAGAGGCCATCAATGATGGCTAGTTGATTATCCACAATATTTATATGTCTCAGAGTTATTGTTGACGCCAAAAGCGCGAGACAAGCGGTAATCACATCGAGGAGGAGGATACCTGCAAATCCCAAAGAATGTACTGAAATTACAATCCTTGTAGAGTTGTTCTCGTAGGAAAGTGCAACAATCTGCGATTGTACTGCAGCCAAAAATGTTGCCTGGGAATAATTCATGACATAGAGTATTCAATATTATATGGAACTCACGATGATAGCTTCAGCTTTTAGCCCACCTATTTGAGCCTTGATTGTTTCCCAGTCTGGCGGACTGCGTAGCTCCAAGAAAGTAGTCCGAGGCGATAACCATATCTCAAAATGGATAATGAAGTCCCTTGAACGACCGAAGAAAGGATTTTAAAGGGGGTGCGGGCTTTGGTGGCCATTATCTGGGGAATGACTGACCTGTAGAACGTCGAATGCGTGAGGCATTCCAAACCCCACGGCGAAATGAATCAGACGCGTCCCTAGTGGCGTGACAGCCGGTCCGCAAGCCGGCAGTTCAGACATAGATTTGGCCCAAGCTTCAATAATTTCAAGCTTAAAATTAACTTCAGGTATAGGGACATCCTTACGGGAGATGTGGAAGGTCCTGAAGAAACACTTTGGTATATGCAGTTCATAAACAAGGAGAATGTGGTGTTACTATATACCGTCGAATTGGGAGGTTCACAGTGAATTCTGGAAATTGGTCTTTGAATGGTAGGAGGGATATTGATATTATATAATAGGTCGAACGAAATCAGAATCAATCATTCATTCGATGGTGAATTTAAAAAAACAGATCATTCATCTTTAGACATTTTGTAAATCATAAATGAAGTTGTCATAAATGAAGTTGAGCTGACGGCTCTAAATATCATATTCCAGTATGTAAATGGGACATGTCACATCGTACAACTACTATTTCCAAAACACGAAAACCTTTGCTGATAGATATCTAACAACTGCAGCCACAGTCAGCGCAGTCGCCAACACCACATGCCATCCCAGTGTTGCAGTCGTTGAAGCTGTTGCACGTCTCCCAGCTTCCAGTTCCACCATCCTTAGCTGTCCAGCACCACCCACCCGCACTGTCGCACACCTTCCAGCACCGCCCGCCATCACAGCCATAAGGAGCACTTGTGACACATGAATCGGCTGCCCTATTCTTGAGCGAGCCATCAGCCACACTAAGGAGGCTGAGAGGGCGTCTGAGACCACGCTTGTCGACAGTTGTGGATACGACGCTAACAGCGTTCGTAGTCTGCGAGAGCAGAGCAGCAGCTAAGGCGATAGTAATTGCTGAAAATTTCATGGTAGTTCTGTAATAAATATTTCGTCTCAAATTGAATGGTAAATTGAGGTCGTCAACGTACCAAATGAAAATATTTGAAGAGAGGCTCGAGATGAGATGAGAAGTCCAAATGTCTGAGTGTTTGGGGCTTGAGTAGGTTAGCCATTGAGAGAGGGTTTATATACTGCTGAAGCCACAGTGTTACGAGAGAGATGATTCTGAGTGGAACTTATGCCGTCCATGCCGAATGGAAGGGTTTGTTCGTTTAGAGCGGGCCCTAGCGAACCTAGGTAATAGTTCCCGAAGATCCCGAGGTGTGTTTAGAGTCGCAAGGAACCTCTGGAAAGGCGTATAAGTACTAAGTAGTACTGTACGGCAGATTTTCTCATAAAAAATAGGATAGAGTTATCAAGAGTGCATTTGTATTCGGGCTGCCGTACCACTAGTTATACACGTCCAAGGAATATTAGTAGACACCAAGCGATTCAGGGTAGTAGGAGAAAGGCCGGAACAGCGGCCCGTCCTTCGGAATAACGTTCTAGCGCCCCGCGCCTCCTGAGTTTGAAGCCCGATTGTCTCGACTTGTTGCTGGTGGCATTGTTTGAAAAATTTGAAGAAACACGGGCTCAGGTTGTGATTTAGGGTTTTGCCTATACTTTTTTTTGAGATGCTGATAATGTGAAGTATCTTATAATCATCCAACCCTGCCGATACTCTCCTGCTTGCCACCACCAGTTCAATCGAGTCTGAATATATGTTACCAGAGCCCTGTATATCATACTATACGTCATATTACGGGAAGTTAAAGTTGTTGTTGTGACCCAACCTGATGATGAACAGGTTTCCGGAGCCGCTGATGATCCAAAGGAGAAACATGGAGAAGCAAATCCGGCACCACCGGGAGATAGGCGTTTCCTTGGTGTTCTCTTTCATTCGGCGATTTCGGCTCCCCTTGAGCTCATCGATATGTGATGTAAGTTCATGTAGGATGGATTGAGAGTTGTTGTACTTACCCGGTCCTTCATATTCTTCTTTTTCGCTATACCTATTCATAGAGGTTGCAGGGAAGTATCTAGACCCGCATTCGTGATATGAGTCCTTTGAGAATGTTTAACTCCTATATTTTACCCTGATTCCGCGCAGACAATAAGGGTCACGGAAATCATTTTGGTTTGGAAGATTTATAAATACTCTCGTTTTCCTCTTTCCCAAGTAATTTGCGTTAATCTGAAAAGAAATGTGGGAGACACTAGAATCTTCATTATCTCCAGACAAATCCTGATGGCTGCATCTCCCCTTAGCACCCATCATGATTACATTCCTGTGGATTCAAATGATAAGTTTTCATATGCGTATCATGGTACGGGGTGTAAACTTGAGCATTCAAGATTCATCAAGGGACCAAAAAACCTGCATGAGCATTCTCTCCCCCGCAAGACATATATATCGGAATATTGTATTTTAATTCCATACTATCAATATTATAGTACATATTTACAATAGAGAGAGTTCCATATACGAAAAAATATAATAATTTCTTTGTCGTGTTTCACTGGGGTTACAGTTTTCCCAGCATCCTCCTCGGGCATCACGCTCTTCATCGCTAAATGAACGTAACAAATGAAATAAGCAGGGTAATACCCCCGCCTATTTTGTACGTATATTTCTTGTTCTGAACACGGGATACATTTGCCGTACTGGCTTGAGTAGTGAGGTTGATTGGGGGGGATAAGAAGGCGCTCTGTTATTCGAGCTATTTTAATCGCTGATTGGTCTATTTTTGTGAATATGTGTGTAGCAGCTTGTGATAGTCGAGTTTTCCGGCCCGCAAGTCTCGCTTGAGTCTCTATAATACACCCTAGCCTGCCAATATCCATGTGGAACCATCGTACCATGTGTGCAATTTATTACTCGGATGTATGTACACTATTTTAGGAAATAAATACACTCGATCCCCGAACATTCCTTGTTATGCACCATTTATGAAGCAACTCATACCAACAATCTCGATCGGGGGGAAAGACATAATTTTTACTTGGCCCTATTTGTATAATCACTTGTGCATCGCAGTGGTAGTTGATGTTTGTCACATGGCTGCGACCTTGGCCCTGATTGAGCACAGAAATTTAGGCACTAGCCGTGAGAGGGCTTCAGGTACTAGGAAGTGAAGAAGTTGCACTTTAATGGTAATTCATTAGGACTCTGGGATCGTCTCTAACGAATAGGCATAAAACGTAGATTAACAACATAGTGATCTTTGTGGTGGTGTCAATAAACAATAGGCGCCAGAGCGGAGTGCAGGTAAGGTAGCCGCGTATAATATGTCAGCCAAGTGTATGCCAACAAAATCCTCAATCTCCATGGTAATTATGGCAGGGGGATCCTGTGGTGCATAAGGCAGGCCAACCCCACTAAGGTTTAACAATACTGACTGGACATACAAATATGGGCGTAAACATATATTGGGCGGTTGAAAGTGCAAGGTCTGTACGCTACACACAAAATAAGTGAGTAACAGAGGCAGGTGTATTGTAAGACTTATTAAACTGACAGTCCCGTTCTGACATAACCAGTACGCCATTCTCTCTTAGGTGGGCGGTATAGAAGAACAGAGCAGAAGCTATAAGAAATGCGCTTGACGGGAGTAAGATGATAAGTGAGCTGTGTTTTATGGTAGGATGCAGGCTACAAGATTATATTCCCCGATTCATTAAAACAAAGTATCCAAGCCAACTTCTCCCACCCCAGACACAGCTCCTACAAGATAGTTTATTATGTAACGGTGAGCATATATTTTAATAGTGAAAACCTCCGATAAAGGAATGCACCCTCAGTAACAATTGACCGCGCCGTTACTGCCACGTCCAAACAGGCAATTCACTTTCTTGGAGTTATAAATAGCATAGGACCTGGAGCAACGGTATGAATATAGGTACGGCGCTCATTGATAGGGAGCGCTTTGACCACCGCCATGAGAGCTACGATGGAGATGATTATCTTTGAATGTGTGAGTATTGTGTTTGAGACGTTGACGTTTAGCTAGTTTTTTTGATGAGATGTTTAAATATTTCCTGAATCCCTTGAGGGTGAACCAGCCTAGATTTAATTACCAAGAAATTGACAGGTCCCGTGTAGTCTGAATAGAACAATCTGATTCTGAAAAATTTTATTGCCAGGTTCTTCAGTACCTCGGTGGCGTGAGGAGTCACAAGGGACGAAGGAAAACAGCGGCTCTTCCCTTTAAGCCAGACCTTTCCGTCCTTAGGAACCTTCTGTTCGTTTTTCCCCTCGGCGTTCTTACACCATTTCTTACGAAGAATTTCTCAGGGTGTCGGGGGTTGGCAGGACTTGTCAAGTTCTTAGTCCAACTGAGGGAGGTGACCAAACGCCAGGAACGACTTGATATCTGATGCCACTCATGGAGCATAACACAAGTAAGCATAGTACTGATATCAGAGAAGCGCGTGTGTACGTTATTTAACAAACGTTTCCATGCTATCACCGGGATGAAACGGTGGATTCAGTAATATCAATGACACTATTTACGTTCCATAAGATGGATGTAGCATATATTAACGGAGCGAGGTAATTATCAATATTGGGTGAAAGTCTGTATTAGTAGCGCCTGGTTCCATTATGCGAAACCTTTTCAGTAATCCTCCATTCCAAAAGATGCTTCCTACATTTCTACTTGTGGCCGTATTCAAGGAAAGTTGGGCTGGGATTCTGGGCGTGAAGGTAATCAGGTTCGTTCCATCAGCCTTCCAAAAGATCCGATGGTATTCCCCCCCCTCTCGGATAGTCCTCCAATATTTGTAACGTACCATCACACCACAAGAGAACGCTGTACATGCTCCAACTCACCAGTGTTAGATTCAAACTTGTCATGAGCCATGCCTCGTTTTCATTACACCAAGACGCGTACAGGCCTTGCAGAGGATCCGGTGATAGATGAAGATAGTGGGAGCCACGGCGGTATAGGACATAAGTGTGGCGATGTGAGAGGAAGGGGTCGGCTTCGGTTTCTAATAGCGTTTCAACGGTGCTGGTGCCCCCGGAATAACAACTACAGCCGCAAACACTTACCTTATCTTTCCCCCATCAGCGGTTCAAAAGTACCTGCACAACAAAGTGCCCCATTTCTCGAGTGGGGTAATTGTACAAATCTAACTCCCAAGTCGGAGGATTGCCACCTCTGTCGCAAAATACACGCAAGTCTTACGCACCCCATGTTATACCTAACATACTTCAGGGGTGAAACAAACACCCCACTAATGTATCTGGGGTTCCAGAGCGTGACAGAAATGGGTAGTGTGTGAACTTTGTAGCATCAGCCGTACTCGCACTGCGGTCGTCAGCGTTGGTGGTGGAAAATTTCAAGGGTTGCTAGGGACGAAAATCGAACCACAGACGGGGATTGAATTTGAGCAAAATTTATCCGGGCCGCCAGCCGATCACGGGATGAAATTCAAAATAGATTCTTTCGAAATGGCATAATACATATCTCAGTTTCTCCTACTCTGGAAAATGTGAAGTATATAGCACGAGGATTTTTTGAAGATTTAATCGGGCTGTTTGTATTTTCAGAAAGTAGTGTAACTTAATTACCGATCTAAAACAACAAGGAGGGATGGACTCAACTCCTACGTTATATTCCCCAGATTGAGTGCGCACTAGTATTGTGACAAAACAGAACGTGTAAAGGATTTTTGTGTGACAGTAATTGTCAAAATTGATCTCCCATCTCTGTGAGTGTATATACTTCATCTAGACACTGTTGTAATTCATCAGATAATGTGCCCATAAATTCGCAAGACTCTATATATTACTCGTAGTGGGGTTCGCTGGCATGTTTCGCTATTTAATATACTTTTTTCTATCTGGTTTCTAACAGGTGTTGATGCTCACGGAACGATTCTATGCGAACAGAGAGTATCTCGGGATTTGATAAAAATATCTTTTTCCTTAGGTACTGGAACATCGAAGAAATATAACAAGATCATATCCCCTTTAGAATATATAGACTCTATGTATCATATTCCTGTATAAAAATAGATCATCATATGCCTCCCACTTTATATCACGATAAACATTTGTAGATAATCAGCAGGTGCAACCACAATCAGCGCAATCACCAACACCGCACGCCATCCCAGTGTTGCAGTCGTTGAAGCTGTTGCACGTCTCCCAGTCTCCAGTTCCACCATCCTTAGCCGTCCAGCACCACCCACCCGCACTGTCGCACACCTTCCAGCACCGCCCGCCATCACAGCCGTAGGGAGCACTTGTGACACATGAATCGGCTGCCCTATTCTTGAGCGAGCTATCAGTCACACTGAGGAGGCTGAGAGGGCGTCTGAGTCCACGCTTGTCGACGGTTGTGGATACGACGCTAACAGCGTTCGTAGTCTGCGAGAGCAGAGCAGCAGCTAAGGCGATAGTAATTGCTGAAAATTTCATGGTAGTTCTGTAATAAATATTTCGTCTCAAATTGAATGGTAAATTGAGGTCGTCAACGTACCAAATGAAATTATTTGGAGAGAAGCTCGAGATGAGATGAGAAGTCCAAATGTCTGAGTGTTTGGGGCTTGAGTAGGCCAGCCATTGAGGGACGGTTTATATACTGCTGAAGCCACATTGTTACGAGAGAGATAAGTCTAAGCAGAACTTATGCCGTCCTTGCCGAACGGAGGTACTTGTTGATCTGAAGCATGCGCCACCGAACCTAGGTAACCGGTCATAGTTGCCGAAGATTCTGAGAATCGGAGGCTGAGGGGATTAGGAGCCTCTAGGAAGGTGCACGAGTACAAATTTAGTAGTGTCATACGGCGCATTTCGTTAAGATAAATAGGATGTTATTGTCATGGGCATACGACCTTCAGCAGTTAAATTGCTGTTCCTATAGCTATGCACGAACAGGAGGCCAGTGGCATAGTGAATGCGTCAGGGTAGCAGGGAAAGGGGATGGAACAACGGTCCGTCGTTTAAAATAACCTTCTTTCCGGATCTGCAAGTTAAAATGGTTATAAATGGCCGTTTGTCGTACATTGATCCGAGAATTGCTAAGTGTGACTTAGACCTTACCTACCTACCTACCTATCTCTCTTACTACTTTCATTCATCTCCCTAAAGTAAATCTCGCCTATCTGGTTACACGAAATGGCATACAGAAGGATAAACTGAAAGATCATATGGTGCTTAAGAACGCGAAGATAACTGTTGGACAACACACATACTCTGCGCGCAGCGGAAATCACAGTAACCTCCAGGCACCTCCGCGGAGACGCAAAATCCATTCAGTAGCAGCACAGACTGGAAATCCTGGAAGTCAATTCGGACACGAATTGGAGATGTTGTTGAGGTTTAATGGTTGTTCCATGCAACTCCCCATTTGGAAAGTCCTCGTTGTTAGCGGCTCCATAAGCTTGAAGTATGGAACGATCATTTTATTGCTGATGGCTTTGTGTAAATATTTGGGAAATCCACGGCCACAAGTAGTAATACGGGGTTTTCTCCAGGCCCCTCCGGGGTCCTGACTACGCACACTACCTTTCAATCCTACAACCCCATCGACTTCTTGTTATGGAAAGTCCAATCAAGCCTACATCGGCAAAATCATAGCTATACATCTCATTCTGTACGTTATACGAAAAAAGGAGAAAAATCCGGCGTTGTTTCACCTGATGATGATATCAGGAGCAATCGACATTCCAAGGGGAAATTCGATCATTGTTGTGAACCTCTGGTGCCACAGGTCAACATGCGTTCTCTTGATCCCCTTCCATTCTCCAGCTTTTACTTCCCCTGAATGGTCAAGGTGATATAGGTTACCGTATTAAATTAAGTTAATTATGATATTAACGTTACTTTCCATCCCTTACTACTAGTTGCAATTGCATTTCGGTGTTTTTGGATAATTTTTATCTTACGTACTATACACGCTTTGTATGCACACCTTAGTGCATCATACGGATTCGATTCCTGTGGGAAATCTCTCCCTGCCTATCTAAACGTATCCGCACATAGGAAGTTGTTTGTATTGTACCCATACATGGTGTGGGGACGCCACAAATTCACACAGGGATGCCGGGATGTACGAGAACGTTGTTGAATATTTATCCCCAATTATTCCTTCTTAACTCGTTGCCCTTTGGACCCCCTAGATTGATTGCCTAGCGGAGACTAAGAAGGAGGGGAATGCCCCCAACGCAAATCATGTGAATATTTCATGCTAAATTCTGTCAGAATTCGGTAGTTGTTTCCTGTGCCAGCTTGGGTGATAATGAGGGTAATTAGTAGAAATGAGGAGGCGCTTTTATTCGGGATATCTGAGTCTTTTTAAGTCTACTTGTACGTATGTATATTGCAGCTGGTCAATGGCGAATGATTCCGAGTTCTATTTATAGAATGAGTAAAAGATAGCTCAATATCAATTTCGTATTGAAGTTGTATGTGGGGTTGAAATATTGCTACAGGTAGCTCTCCATTTAATAAAAGGACCTCGTTGCTAGTATATCCCTGATCTTGAAGTGGAAACGATCAACTTGTAGTTGGTGGTCTTATGTGAAGCTCAGGGAAATCCATGAGTTCAGGTCGTCATTTGGGATTCGGCCAAGGATTTTGTTGAAAACATGACAAAACGAAATATCTTCTATTCTCCAACCCTAAAGATACACATGTTTCAGTGCTTGTCGTAATCAGCCCAATCGACCCTGGATGGTTATTAGCGGGGTATGCATATCATTCCACACGTCCAGTGGCAGAGAAAGGTGATGTAAACGTTCCACCCGATGATGACTCTAGAGCCGCTGATGATCCAAGGGAGAAACGTGGGAGGGGAAATCCGATCATTGATGTGAACATCCGGTGCCATCGGGCGAAATGCGCTCCCTTTGTGTCCCCTTCCATTCGGCAATTTCGAGTCCCCTTGAACTGATCATGCGATGTTATTTTATGTAGGGTGGTTAAGAATCGTTGTATTTACTCTGTTTCCACCAGCAATTAGATGAACAAGAAGTGTAATATCAGTCGGATGAGGGTGGATAGTCACTCCGGCCCTTGGTAGAATTTGATAGTCTTCTCTTTCACTTTACCTATTCAGACAGGTCACGAAATATTATGCAAGCTTCTTTCGTGATATGAACGCCTCAATAATATCGACCTCTTACGGTCCATCCTACTTTTTTGCCCGCCATCACTTCGTTGGACTTCACTTCACAGTAACCTCCCTCCCCTTTTCTCGGGGTGGAAATTCTATCAGTTTTGAAGACACCAAAAAAATAAATTCTAGAAATATATCCTCTCTACAGGTCGGAGCGCATCACAATTCACGAGTCTTCAATTTCCAAAACATTCACTTTTGGTTTTTTATGATTACCCGGAGGTGGGGAGGAAGCAGGAAACTATGTCCCTCCACCTCGTACGTATATAGGGCCTTGTTCAAATATGTAAAGGTTCTGTTGGCGTTGCCTATCCTGGCTTGGGTGACGGGGGTGGCTGGTGGAGATGAGGGACGCAGGGGTATCAGGGATATCCGGATCTTTGATTCGTTTGTGTGTACATATGAACTATTTTGTATCATAACTTGTAACATTTCACAAGGTGAGCCTCATAGTCAAATAGTCCAAATACTACAACTCCACGCTCCAACCAAGATGAACATATCACAGCTCCCTTCGCTACTTTACACTTCATTTAATCAGACTATAATCTAGATCGCTAGAAAGAGTATAATGTCCATATGATGCCTTCGTAACATGCGTATGCACTATTATTTGAAGGTCCACTATTCTGTAGAAATCCCTCGTCGTTATATCCCATTCATAATACAACTCAAATCACAGCCCCGATCAGGCGTCGTAACCCATTTTGCACCTGGCTCTATTTGTAGTATCCCTTGAGCATTGATCAAAGGCAGTCTCACGCGGTAGGCGGAATCCTGCCCCATGATGGAGACTTTGGCCCTAACTGTGCGCAGAGATTTAAGAGCCAGCCGTGACAATACTTCATCCAGTTTGGCATATTCGTCGAATAGTAGTAGGTCATTAGGCGAGCGCCTAGATAGTTGGAATGCAATGGTTTCGATGTAGGATGTGTCGGGGATGGTATTTATCAGTTGAATGAGCCAAGGAACGTATCCGAGACGGTGCGTTGGATCGTTTCCTCGGAAATCGATGTAAAATGAGCGTAAATGAGGGAATTGGGACAAGTCAGTCAGAAATGAAAAGGGCATTGCTGGGTTAAGCGTTAATCGAGACACGTGGGTGAAAGAAATATAGCTAGGATGACGTACGTGATGGAAGGTGGAGTTGTATGTGCTCGAGAGTTCGTGATGTGAACAGACTTGTAAAAAACAGCCCTTTTGTCTCCGAAGGGAAGATAGGGCACTGGAGTGTGATCGATCGCAGCGCGGAAGGGTCTAACCAAGGATTGGGCCCGTTGTTCAAACTAGGGTTGTCTAGGGGAATAGACGTTTCCAGTGAAAACGGTTTACAGACGCCCTGATTTTCAGGAGCTGATGCAAGTTGTGATACTCCAGAGGCATACGAGGAATTGAGCAAGCGAATGTTTTTGAGGTTAGTAACAGACTTCAAAAGGGGTAAGAAGCCGGATGTATTAATTAATTCGATCCCGGATAGCTGAGGAAGTTTGGCGGCAGCAAGAATTGCGTTCCGAATCTCTGTTGATAAGTTCTCCCATTCCATCACATTTTTTGAGCCTCGAATGGACAGAGAGCGGAGATTCACAAGCTGGGAAAGGACCTTTGAAAGAGTTTCCTCGGTTGCGACCCATTCATATCGGCACGTATCCAACACCTCGCGTGGATATCCGGATTTGTGGTGCCCATCGAAAATCAAAAAATTCTGAACGTACACGGCCAGATGGGGAGACTCGCAGAGGATTCTATTAAGTTTTTGGCATGAATTTATAGGATATTGGAGGGGAGTTGGCGCGTCGAGTGTAATGGTAGAGAAGAGGTGGGCCTGAGCCATTCGAGCAAAACTATGCGAGGCTAAAGCGCAAATCTTCAGTGTCGCGGGGTAATCGTGGACCAGATCTATAATTACTTCGATGAGCTCCACTGGAATTATAGATGTTCCCATGATTACTCCGGCTCTGCGCACAAGGCCTATGTTGGAGCTAATGGGCTGTGCAGACGTGTTGAGAATTCGACAATGTAGTCAAGTTCCTCCACATACCTGTTTGTGAGCAGACAAGAGTAGGTTTCTGGAAGAGTTGAGGCTTTGACGAATAGAGTCTTACACCGTTCGTTGAAAGAGGGATCGGGTTATAAGAGCTCAAGATTTGGACTGCCGGCCCATGTTGTTTGGATTCCGGACATATTGAAGCTCCGTCCGAACTATCCCGTAATTCTTCCGTGATGTCCGGAACTGCCACGTCCAAAAAACCCATCTACAAATAAACTTCATGATACATGTGATTTGCAAAAAAAAATTCATATATCGTTTACTCATTCCCTCCATTAGATCTGCTTGAAACTGGAAAGCGCGTTGAGCACCGTATTCTAAAATGAGCTACATGCTTTTTTCCTATGGACTTGTTGAGTAATATTTATCAACAATGACTCGTTCTTGGAACATTCAGGAACCCTCGGGCGACGCCGAAAAAACACGCGCAAAGGTACGGTGACCGGTAGAAGTATAGTAGGACGCTCAAATCGCCGACTCGTCCTGAGAAGGGATCGGGCGGATCCTTGAAAAAAGTGTAAGCTCAAAGTTTTTCAAAATAGTGTATCGATTTTTTTTATTACCACAGAGATCAAACGATGCAAAAAGGCTTTTATTCAAGGTGGGTCTACATTAAGTAAACTTATAATGATCGATTAAGAAAAGTCTTACAGATGAAGTTTAATGAAGATGATGCCCATAGTTTTCAGGCGATTATTTTGAGTAGACTTGTTTACACGATCTTCAAGTTCAAGTTGAGGACTCCCATGAAAATTTCAATCCATGACTCTAGTTACTTTAAGTTATCAATTGAGTACGTACTAAGCCCCTAAAAATTAAATTGTCAATTTGGCTGTCTTGAATTGTCGGAAAAAATTTAGATTTGATAAATTTTTGATCATCACCTTCCATTCCGTGCATGATACCACCTGGCGCAGTAATCACTCACGCAAATCGTTGTCTCCGAGCTGAACCGGACCCGACATAAATAACTTCAGGAAACACATGCTTGGTAATATTAATTAGATTACAAGTTTCTACGCCACAAAAGTGGTGTGATTTGTGACCTATACCTCTCTCTCGACCCTAAAACCCATAATACGTGATTATTCTTCGGGAAAGGGCCAAGAAGGATCTGAAATACGGTTCAAAAAAAACTCCGATCTTCCTCCTCTTGATGAGTGAGCTTTATGACCTCACGCCAGCAGTACAAGGTCTTGTCGCTTCTTAATAGGCGATGATCGGGAGTTTCCGAGTAGCCTAGAAGCCCTGAGTCCGACAGGTAAACGTCAAACCCTAAGATCTTGAAAAACACGCTACCAACGACTCAAATAATGAAGCATTTATATGGATGTGCGGGGAACACCCTTCTCAATACTAGCCACTGATTAGATTGTGTATTCCTGAATAACCGTTTTGGGTGGGTCGTTGCAAGGCAATGCAAGCACAGCATGCCGAGTTCGAAAGTTCGGGAACGTGGATGGTGAGAACCATCAATTATATAAGTCGACCCACGGACAAATAAGCCCAACAAACCAAAGCTACCAAATGAAGATCCATCAAAATTAACTACGGGGTTAGCCGCAATATTGACGCAAAGAGATCAAAAAGGGCTCAGTAGTGATCAGTGGTGGGCTAGCCAAATACTCTCCTAGAGGATAGTATGATACATCATACACTGGATTATTGCGTAATAAAAACAGTTGGTATAAGGTATTTTTTCAATGATTTGATGAAAAAGAGGACAGGCGAAGGGAAACGGTGTCCTTAGTTCACCACGAGCTTCGGTCTGTGCACAAGGCCCCCTATTTACTAAATCATCAAGTCACAGCAGAAAATTTATGGAAGATACGTCCACCCCCATTCTCATCAGAGATGTTCGCCTTGATTAATTGCTCTAGAAGGACCACAAATGTTTAGTTGTGAGAATCATTAACTAGGATAGATTAAGTGATATAGCCATTGCTAGGCATGGCCAGTCCGAGTTCTATAATATAAATTTTAAGTGCAATATTAATAGTAAACCACCAATATATAAGCACAGACAAAAATATTCTGGCCTGTTTCTCTGTCTGATGCTTGATGCTGATAGCAGAATTGTGTCCTGAAAATTTTCAGTGAAGCATGACCAGATTTTTTGACCTTGTGATGAGAAACCTATTTTATGGTGAGCCCTGAATAAATGAAATTGAAAAATAATCCAATTTGTGCCTACAATGTCAGTATCAATGAATACTAGATAGATAAATGTAGTACATACTCCATGTTATAATTAAATTACAACACGCAACGTTGCCGACAAGCCGAACAAGAAAAGCATGTGACATTGAAACTCAGCTCAACGCCAGAATTAATGGCAAAACGGGACAGAAAGAGGGAGGTTGTTTAGCTCAGCCAATAGATACCCACCTTAAGAGAAAGTATATGAAGTCTGAGACCAAATCACCTTGAGAAATGAGAGTATAATTCAATAAAACTGAAAAGTCACGTGAACAATTTTCGATTTTTGCGAAGGATTAAGCTTTTGATCGATCAAGGTTTCAAAGCGTCCACCAAACGGAAAGAACCTCATTCTATAAATAGAACTCGGAATATTAATTATACTAGTCAAGCCCCTGTCTCTAATGACTTATCTTTAATGTATAGAACTGGTTATATAAATCAGATGCTCTGATTACCGGAGCAGGTGTGTAAGGAATCGAAATTCATGGAAAATTCGTTGCAGAAGTAAACACGGTCCATTGTTAAATATAGAAGAGCTACGATTTGATACTACGGAACAAAAACTACAAGAAGGTATAGAAAGAAATTGGTGTGGGCTAAGGAACGTGGTAAATGACTACACAATCATCTCCATTGAATCAAAGGTTTATTGATGAAGGTATTGTTCAAGCGCAAAAGTTGATGTTCATCTGCATCATAGACCCGTCCCAAGTCCCACCATCTTTGTGCCCGAAGCAAGCCTTGATAATGTTCTCAGTGGAATCCCAGCACTGCTGTTGAGAATTGAATGATCCGCTGCGCAGGAATAAAGAGCCGAAGCCGTTGTTGGCATTGTAGCGTTTGGATCCCCCATTCCCTTGCCATTCTTGAGTGCAATAAAATTGGCGGAATTGCCAGAGGGAGTTTATATCAACACAACGGTTGGAGCCACCCTGAGAGTAGCAGTCCGCAGCCGACGTGCCACTCACAAAGGCAACGATGGGGAGTAAAAAGATGAGGGAGAGCTGCATGGTAGTACGAGTTTCTGTGCCGCGTTAAGAATGAGTAGTACGAAGGTGAGTTGTATAGTGAGTTACCTTGGATATATCGAACGAGAAGGTTTGCTGTGATAACTCCCAACTGTTTTGTTTTCTTTTATACATTATTCCACCCAGGCGCGGCCTATTTCAGACAAGGTATTTTTTTTCAGATATCGGCCGCACTCCACGGCAGACACTAGTTTTTTGACGAGAAGTTGATACGCCCACCTACATTTTGATTCCGAAAAGTTGATGAAACCAGATGATATAAAGTCGTCTGTCATAAGTTTAGTCTCCTCCGGGCGCGTTTATTTCCTCAAATAGCTTTGAGATGTGGAACCTTCATAGTATATGGCAGCTAGGTAGGGCGCACATAGCACGTTGCAGATCATCGGAAGACCTGCCTTCCGACATAGCTTAACTCGATTACATTTTTGGCTATACCCGTTCTCTCATCATGGGTGCATAACGTACGACAAGTAATTGGTCCAAGAAGAATTGATTGGGCGATAAAATAACTAGTTGTAGAAGGTCGCTACTGATCATTCGAAGTGATCAGAAACTTAGGTCAAACTAAGCGTCAAATATAAAAATAGACAATATTTTGTTACCACACGACACCAAAGTATCACTGTAATTTTTAATTACGTTCGTGCATCTGTACGTAGAATGTCTCCCTGTGCTGACTATTTTTAGATAATATTTACGGAAACTAGAAGAGATGGTCGAAATTCTGATGGAGTTGGAGTGAAATATCTTATTTGATGGCTCTAAGCTGGCGTCTACGGCTAGAACAAAGAGACCCAGAGTAATAATTCGAAATAGAAAATTTAATGACGGTTGTGATAGATCTATGTGTTGAATCCCAATGCTTTTGAGCATATCCACGGCTGAACTGACGGGGCTTCATGACCAAACATAGAGGAAATATACCAAGGAATCCATATATCAGAACAGGCATTTATATATAATTTCAGGTATTTTCTTTTTCATTTTTTCCTTGTTCATAGAGTTTAGTAGTGATATAGTTATTATAAAAATAGATATCCGTTCTATGCTTCATCTGGGTGATCAGGGTTAGCTTGATCTCGCTTAGGAGCTTCCATCTTTTTGTGACATCAACTACTTTATTGTTTCGGCGCTGCACATTGGATGGTGAGTGTTCGGAAAAATATAGCAGTACCGAACGGCGAAGGCGGTGGAGGGGCGCGTATGTTTATATGAATCATTATCACTCCCTGGAACCTTCAAATAACGCATAATGGGGCGTAAGTATGCTACGGAACTGCTAGACCCCGAGTAGAAGTGAGATTAGTTGTTAGACCATGGCGTGGCAATTTCAAGTAGGTGTATCATTAGCTCTATAGGTTAGTATACTCTATCATTTTGATACAAGATCACAAAATAACTTACCATACTGAGAAAGTTAAGGAATTCTAAGCCAAAGCTATCCAAAAGAATAGGTATAAAGGCTTGTGAGCCGCGCCGCTTGATCACGGTGAAGAGCGCTATTTTTCTCATTCAATATTCAGGGTCATAGGAATTAGCTATCTATATCAGGTTTAGCCCTCCCACTAGGTGAACTACTTTTAATTGGGTAGTGGCAAACCTGCTCCTTGATCGTGGGTCCATATATCGATCTATGCTACTGTTGGTAAACGGCTCGATATAGTACCAAATATAGGTTCGATGGGTATTGAGTGCATTATTCAACCGTCCGTTGTTGTTAGCCAGACTCGAAGGTAGATGTCCAGGGACCTAAGTCTTACCTGGCAGCGAGTAAACAAACTCTCGCTGAACGGGAAGTCCTCAACGTATTCTTTGATTAAAATTAATTACTTCTATTTTACACGTCAACTAATTGTATTGCCTTTAGTGGTTCCTAGTCGGCTATTACCTTAGTCTTTCGGGTAGTTTGGGTCTAGATAAACCACTTAAAAAACAACCCCCATTTTTTCAACGCTCGAGAAAAGTGGCTTCAGCATACGCTTTGCCATTCACACCCTCCTATTAGTTATGGCTACTAACTCTGCATATTCTGCATACATACCCGCTACGAATACGACATCTCCTAATGTCTCTACTTTTGGAACTAACAATACGTCAGTCGACCGTCGTAGTCTTAGTCATGAGGCCACAAAATATGAGTTTTCATGTATCAAAATTAATGATGCAGGCACTCATATCGGTAACAGGTAAGGGAACGGCCATCTGTCTAGTATGTAAGATTCTAAGGATGGGTGATGGATTGGTTGGGTCGCCACTTGGCGGATCTGGAAAAAACCTTCCCCCGGACGAATCACTAAGGAAGAAGAAAAAAGGACTTTTAGAAGGCCTAAGTTGTCCTGTTCTCGAAATGAATAAGTGGCTGTGGAATATGTCTGTTGAATATATGTTGACTTGTGAAATGAGAAGGGGGCAATCTTGTGCATGGATTGCCTTTGGCAGGGGGATTCTTAGGGGGGATAAGTGGACATACCGTGTCAGGGAAAGAACAAGGGAAAGGGGAGTATATCAAAAGCAAACAGGGAGCCGAGAAACGCTCATTTTGACATCGTATGCCAGTGGATTCCTTCCCAGTACTCTCACCCTTATAGGGGAATCAACACTGATCTTCTAAAGGAACTCAATATCATATACTATCCAAATAATAAGATAGTGTAGAAGTTCTGTATATATAAAAGGCTATTGTCTTTCAAGAGGTTCAAGTGTAAAAGGGAGGTGTCGATTTTAATTCTTCGTCAACTAGTGATCCGAGTACGATCAAATTCAATCTCCGATCGGATTCTTCTTTTTTTTTTTTTTTCAATCCCAGCAACAATGACATTGGCGGCACACAACCCACGCCACAAAGTCCATGTACTCTTCTTCACTCTGATAATCGATCAACACAATATATATTTCCCCGTGAGTCTTAATTTCGGCGTTGTGGGACCACAAATTTCACTGCCTCGGAGATATAGAACTTTCGGCTCTGTCGTCCTGCACATATCTATGCCTTTCGCGTGTCACAGGCTGAGGGGAAGGCTACTTCCATGTCACAGCCTTACAAGTTCTTTTCTACTTCTTCTACCTGATTCTCTAATTGGACACCATCGTCACCCCTCTTGTTATGGTCAGCATCCAGCCATTCTCCTTCGAGGCCAGAGTTAAGTTATTAAGGCTCTAATCTTCCAAAAATATTCCATGTGACAAAATGCCGTGAAAAGCTACATCATAGAAATGGTCTGTGTATCTAAACAAAAGTGGACAGATCAGGAATGTTCTTGATGGAGCGGTCAACGGAGGCCCGCCAATTAACTATTGCTGGTTTCATTTGCGCGCAGCAAACTAAGTCAGGTTTCTCCGTCCAGCTCAGATCTTTCAAAGGTGCGATTCCTTCCGCAAGGACCATTATTATTTTGTTAACCGTCGAGTCAATCGGTTGTCCACAATTGCATCCATCATACTGATCCCAATTCTGAGTCTGTTTAGGCTGAGAATATGGTTTGATAAACTTTGGTAAAATCAACATAGCGGATCGGGCACAGGTGGACCAAGTTGCATGATATCGCGTCTTGTTAACAAAGGTCAAAATTTGAATAGAATTGGGAATAGAGAACCTACCCATGCAATCGCAATAGCTGGAGGAAACTCAGCTAGAACATTTTCCAAAGGCTTTTCGAGCAGAAGGGGGGCGGCGGCGTACATGATATCTGGGTAATCATGTCTCACAGCGTATGCCATAATTTCTTCAGCATAATTGGGTAATATACTCCTACGCCAAATGAATCAGCTTTTGTATCAAGGATCAAGAATCAACACGCACATCATCCTAATTTGACAGACGTTCATCGCTGCATAGACCTGGTACTTTTCTGCAGCCTCTGCAAGTGGTGCGAGAGTCTCAAACGGAGTGGACGCGAGGCCAGGATGGCGTGTTGGATATACAAACTGG
>MU150257.1:178913-198108 GCA_015584075.1 Collybia nuda
CGAGGCCAGGATGGCGTGTTGGATATACAAACTGGAAGAGCAGCTCAAGCGTCATGGCATTCTCTGGAATGTCAATAACCCCGCCCGGGGAGTCAAGTCCTACTGCCGCGAACCCTCCTGTTGTGGTCTCCAGATATTTCTTGTGCAAGTGAAAGAGGACGCCATCGGTTGATTTGATCAAGAGGTCTGCGTCTAGGGAAGAAACTATCCTCATGTTTGAGTATGTTTATTTCTCTCAATCGGAGAAACATACATCGTTCGGAATGCGGAGGTGATATATCTGTGACAACGTTGACTATGCTACCACTGGTGTCGGACATGTCTGCAAGTATTTTACCGTTGTGGTTGGAAAGTAACGATACTTATAGCTCTTCTCAAGCCTTGCGTGTGATGTTAACAATCATCGATGACACTAAGATAGAGGTAGATGCTCACAGTAGGAAATGTGATTACAACTACCTCATATAGCTCGGTAGGAGTCAGTAAGCATAAAACGTGTGCGTGAAATGTATCCATTGGAATTAAATTAATTGAAGTGTGATCTATGGGATCTCGCAGTTTGATCCTTTTGAACGAAGTTGTTACCCTTGCAACCAATGCACACATCATATATCGTAATCCGCGGGTCCGTGACAGAGAAAACCCCATCCACATGTCAAATGAGGGTCAATGAGTTACTTGCAACGCCCCAGGCACGACTTACTACTCGGACTCTGCCCTTCAAAGGGCCGACTCAACAACCATAACAAGGAGAATTAGTTCAGAGTAGACCTTCCCTAAAGGTGAAAATGGAGCATTGCATTTTTCATCCTTTAGAAAGTCCTTCTAACATTAGATGCATACCATATTGTTCTCTTTTAGTTATATTTAATCGAAGCAACGGTACAAGTCTCAAAAAGGACACAAAGAGTGTAAGTAGGACACTGACTAATAGAGGGTACTGGTATCTCGAGACAGCTAGATGAAAATAATTACGTGTGAAGTACGGCATCAGAACGAAAATAGGAAGGTAGAGGGATAAACCTTCAGACGAATATAGCCTGTCATCCGTAAATGTAAGTTTGTTCCAGCAGAAGGGGCAAATCACTCTCATTTACCTGCCCATTGCGACCTGTGATGCCTTAGGAAATTATACATTTCATCTAAACGAGGCCTGTCATAATCACTGGCACTAGCAGCCGCCTCATTTGCTTAATTTCGATCATCATGTTAATGACACCAAGCGGCACGCATATCGGACACGTGTAGATTAATATCTTTCCTGTGTCGCCTTCTGTATGTAAAGAGTCCAGTAGGTAATGTGGCCCGATCACCAAAGATCTTGTATCCTCAAATGTGCCATGTAGCACGGATTCAACCACCAGAGATTTTCCGATTCCAAGTCCAAGGGGGGATTATTTCTGGAGAACCCCATGAATATACACACCTGAGTCACGAGGTCGAAGAGCACATTAACTATCAAAGCCTCTGGAACATAATATAGGCAAGAAGATGTTAGCAGGCGATCTCTCACTAATGTGAAGGCTCTGGATTCCACTTATAAATTTGTAAGAGGGGATTAGCAAATGAGTAAATGGATATTATGCAATGGGCAGGGGGAAAAAGAGCCGTCAAAACACGGGAAAAGTGGAGGTCTAGCTCCATGTGGGCATTATTGGATGTCTGCGGATTGTTTGGCATTGGGTTTAAGTTTATCCCTCCTCGTATCTTAGGGAATCAATGGGCGTAAAATCGTTTTGTGCCTGAGTGCGATTGATAGTTGGGCGATGGTCATGCTCCTGTCTAAAAAAACGAATAACCGGGTTAGTTCTTCAGAAAAACATTCCCGTTATATGCTATATAATCCTCAAACTATATAAAACTGGGTTCCTCTCACCAACTAGGGACTATTGTCTCTTCTGCCCCAGTTTTAACGTGAGAAATCTATTTTTAATTTGTGATCGGCTGGCGGCCCGGATAATTTTCTTCAACGTTCAATCTCCGCTTGCGGTCCGATTTCCATCCCTTAGCAACTCTTGAAAATTTTCCACCACAATGCTGGCGAATACGACTCGGTGCCACAGAAGCTACACTATACATCTCTATCACATGTGGCAACCTCACATACATCAGTGGTCCCGTATGACACCTTCAGCATGGTAGGGGCATGTTTGTCTCACCCTTGGTGTATGTTGGGTGTAACGTGGTGCTCGAGACTGTGCCTACCCCCAGACGCGTATTTTTCAACGGAGATGGCGATTCTCTGGCTGTGGCGTGGGGTTTCTGCGGTTAACCCTCTTGAATCGTGGGGCAGTTTGTTGTGCAGGTATTTCTGAACCGCTTATGGGGGAGAAAAGGTAAGTGTTTGCGGCTATGGTTGTCATTCCGGGGGCGCAGCACTGTTGAAACGTTACCAGAAACAGAAGCCACCCTTTTCTCTTACATCGCCACGCCTATGTCTTATACCGGCGCGATTACCACTATCTTCATCTATCACTGGATTCTCTGTGAGGCCTGTGCGCGTCGTGGTGTGAACATCAGGACGCAGCATGGCTCATATCAAGTTTGAGCCTAACATTGATAAGTTGGGGCATGGATGGCGTTCTCTTGTGGCGCGGTGGCACGTTCCAGATATTGCAGGTAGTATCAGGAGGAGGCACACCATCGGATCGTCTGGGAGGTTGAGGAAACGAACCTGATTACCTTCACGTCCAAAATCCCAGCACAATCAAAACCTGCGATACCATGCTGTACATCGACACCCAAATATCTGGAATTTATATTTAAGTGTATTGATTATTTACCCATATCCCTTAATGTTCTTCCAAAGGTGCCAAAAGAGCAATAAGTGACCACTTCATCAGACTCTGAAATCCACTCTGTGAGCCGTTCCACTGGTTTTTATGTAAGATATCGTAATTATATGTGAGGTACACTATATCAGGCTGATCTAACCACCCGTGCCCACCATAATCCAGATCCCGAGGATCAAAGGCCGGCGTGGATATAGTTCACATGGGCAATATTTTCGTTATCACGCTTCCCTTGAACACGGCTGCAAGTAGGCATGCAGGAAGCATCTGTTGAACTGGAGGACTACTAAAAAAATATTCCATAATGAGCCTGGGCGCTACTACAGAGTCCAGACCCAGTCGTTAGCCCCGATAACTTACCAATTAATTAGTCATACAGGTCCGGCTTTCTGGTATGATGTTCATTTCAAATAGTTTTAACTTTTTCTTGACGCTAATGCTAGCCCCAAAGCTCGTAGATAAGTGAACCACTCATCATCGATTAGTACCCATTCCGTGCGTAGTGGGTTGGTTCTTCCACTGTTAGAAGGACTTTCTGAAGTGGATTTGATAAGGAAAGCGTTTCTGGAATGTCATGGCCGTGATATGCTGCGAATAATCAGACAACGCGCGTGTTTAATAAGGGAATCATACAGTACGGATCTGGCTGAATCGTTCGCCAACGGTTCTATATAAAGATTAAATTGAAAATACTGAGAGCGAGCAACGATAATGAGATGCGGGTAGCCCTGACACTTGCCCCCATATCAGATTTCTCAAGCTACTAGCTGGGAGGCATGCCCAACTCACCTCTAGTCACCTCGTGGATATATCGGAACAAAAAATTTGCGGATAATAAATTTTTTGGAAGCACGCGGAATTAAACAGGCTCATCTGGGTTCGGCTATCTAACTCAGCGCCTGAATATGACTACAGAACTATTGTACCTTCCAGGTTACGTTATTTCCGGGTTTTCAATCATGACCGCCAACCGTGGGAGTCCGATAGCGTATTAAATTATATCTTCCGACCATGTTCCTTCTGATAGTAATTACAACCTTCGAGATACCAATACAAGTTTGATTTTATTATGCAAGTACGATATAAGGCGCAATGATTGCCTCCAAAACCACAGCGCTGTTGACGAAGATGAAACTGATTGGACTTCTCTTGATTTATGGAGCCACTATCGTTTCAGGTTTAACTACCGAGATCATTAAGGTGGGTTTTAGTGTCAATACGTTGGAACATACTGATACAATACTTCGGAAGGCTGATTCTAGGTGCGGAGAGGGCATTATAGGCGTATGCGCTCCCGAAACCCGGTGCTCAACTGGAAGTATGATAATACTCTCTTTTTATCATGGTTGTTCTCATGCACACTCATAGCTCCCAGCTTCTGTATCCCCTCCAAGTACTTCAGCAATAATACTATTACTTACAAGGAAGTAACGGGCTATGGTCGCCCCATGGCGGATGCGCTGCCCTCTCCTGACAGTACCACTGTAGATGCGATCCCAGTATTCCGCGGATGTGTTGACGCCAACTTCCAAGGAGCTTGTCTTCAATGGCATGTGGCATGTGATACATGCTTTGGGCTTGGTCCTGGTTGGACGAATATTCTCTCGAGTATCGAGATACTTACCACGATGGTTGGGTGTAACTTCTGGGTGTAAGTTTGTTTAACATTACGGGATGCGAAGGGATGTAAAACTCACGGGAACCTAGTAATTCGAATTGTGTAGGAGATGGTATCAACATTGACTCTGGTGCTATATTCGACCTGTCGGCTACGAACTATAACGATCGCACAGTAGCTTTCAATTGTTATCTGAGATGATCGTATTCCGCACTTCCCATTATTACTTAAAGTATGGATCAGAAATCGACATTAAAGGCGATTTCCCCATCATTTAAGTTACTTCAGTAATTTTAAAACATATAATTATTTAATCAATGAGGCGTGCTGGACGAGATATACACCTGATCCTGTGAGCTTTTTTAAAAAAAGTATAGAAAGTAGCAAATTTACCATTTAGAGGGACGCCACTCATCTGCCAGAACTCGATATGACAGTCAGGGGTGCGTTTTGAACAAGAAAACTCAAAGGTCGAAAATGATGTCGAAGGACAGCGGAATTCGACGGGAGTATGTCCACCTCCTGAGAGTGAGATTGTAGCAAAATGGGAACGACGCGCCGGAGCAGTATTCCATTCAACATGACGCGAGAGTTCCCAAGAGTTGTCGAGCATCCAAATATCAAGCTCACTTGATGGGTCGACATTAAGTTGGGTATCGAAGGACGTTATATTTGTGGGGATAGTCGGATTTAAGTGACAGTTCTCCATACCAAAGTCCAGGTTGCGAAATTGAACTACTGTGTTGACCTACACGGACCAATTAGCTTGGATACCCTAATTGATTCAAAAATTACCTGGCTTGAGACAAGGAAGTGGCGATCATCGGGATGGATCTCCCCAAAATTGCTCTGATACCAACGACTATCTTCCTTCAGCTTCCTGTGCGGGTCTTTGGTGTCTATTTGAAGTAGAATATGTGCGAAACTGAAGATTTGAGGGGGGGAAACCTTGGGAGTCGTGGTAACCTTCTCAAGGTACATATAGGTGCTAGGGCGCCGGAGTGTAGGATTAGAGGCTTTGATGACATGGTAGGAGTCCCAGTATCCGTGACCAAATAAAAAGAGCGACAAGAGAGAGGAGATAATACTCCCTACATATGCTAAACGAAGTAAATGGGAGGTAGAATCACCTACGGGAATGTTACAGAGACAAATATCAGAGCACATGATCCGATACCTATTTATAAACTTACCTTGCTGGGAAGTTTGAGGTTCCAGGTCCTCATCTTTCGATTTTTGCTGGGAAAGCGGGGCATAGAGATACTGCAACATCGTAAAGTACTGAGTGCAGGCTGATCATAGGTGAGTCTATCAAGCTTTCCACATCAAATCAGTGTGTCCACATTGGTGGTATGTACTTCTGTTGTGGATGATCGGATTACATTATGATAATTTTGGTATCAGACGTAATGTATTCTTCCGGAATTTCGCGACTGCCACTACTTAACAGTCATCTGATACCAATTCAGCGCTGGGATATATTCTCACCACATGGTCCAATTGCGTACATCACACACATTTTACTTCTTTCTAACCTCCGGCCTCTCCGAGTTTGAGAAGAATGAGTTGTATATCAGCTCTGATTAATTTTGGTGCGTGATGACTCTCATCTCCATGGACTTACTCCTCAAAGTGTTCCTTGGTTGACACTCGAGGAGTTATCGTGACAATCTTCTGATTCGCCACTATCAAATACTCGGTTTCTAATGATTTCAATGAGAGCAGAAAAGCGGTTGTTTGAATATTATATCAACAACTATACGAGACGCTCATACTCCCTCGGCTCTCCAAGGCCATTTTAACAGATATATCAACTGTAAGACTTTGGTATTCCGGTAATACAATCAAGTTTAATATGATACAATATGACGTAGTATCTCAAGTGACAATTCACGCTTATGGCTGGAATATCCTGGAGGAAATATTTCAGTACATGGACGGCTTGTGTCGTTATTGGGATTAACCAAAGGAAGAATTAGTGAATTGCATAAAAGGCTCTCCAGGGGGGACTCGGGAGAGGTTCCGAGTTCGAAGTTATGAGAACTCGGTATATCCGGAAATGCCGACCTTGGGTTTTTTGACCGCCAACGTTGCGGTGATTGCCAGTCGGAATTTGAATTCCCATCAAATCTTCTGAGCACTCTGAATTTCCTTTTTGATCCGATGCTGTGCACTGAGCCGCAACCATGGCACACCCAAGCCAACTTATCTCAAGTACCCTAATCATTCTTGGCAACCCTTACTAATAAACTATAGTCTAGAACTATTTTGGTAAATTAATTGTATGTGGTGCATGTTAATGGCATTTGGTAGGAATAGGTATAGTAATAGATATATAAAAAGGTGGATATGTAGAATCATATAAGAAAAAGAAACTGAACTCGGACCTGCCGTGCATGCAACGGCCCACTCAAACCAGTGTTGAGAGAAGAATAAATGACCTGATATATCATTGCTTTATTCTAAACAGAGCTTTTGGGCTATTGTAGTGCGCTGCATGACTGGGACAGAGGGTTTCTGGATGAGATATCAAGTGAGGCATTGTCCCAATATAACCCATAGTGAAGAAGAAACAGACCTTAAGCTTAATATGCTTAGAATCGAATGTCGGCGCTTTAAAGTCACGTGTATTTTAGTGATGTGGCGGTGGCTATGCACCTCGTGACCGGTTGACCTTCCGGATCCCGAGTCATGTCTGCAAAATCTGTGTTACTTGAGGGTCTTGTGCCTGTTGACGTTGTCAGAGAAATACATGACATTTGATATGATCCTTTATCTATTTTAGAATGACCTTTGGATCGAAGTGGTTATATTTGTGGCAGTGGTATGGATAATGGGAGGAATCATGCTGGGATTGTTGGCAGTTGCTGAAAAACATCGGAATACTGCGGATACGGTTTATTGAGCTCGAGGTACAGCCAAGGCCCCAGAGTTTGTAAGATGAGTTATACACTCACACCTGTCAGAATGAGTGACGAATCATGATTTCAGTGTCACTCCATGATGACATACATGAGATCCCAAGCGGAGTCTCGTTGTAGAACAGGCACTTACATATTAATGTAATCCCTTCCAACACCATACACAAACCACATGTGCTCTAAAAATTTCAAGGTGCGTGTCTCTTTGAAATACATTAGCTTTGTAATGGATCCACATTCAAGATACCTGGGATGTCTCCGCCTTCCATAGAAGATAATGCCTTCTATAAGGCCTTTGAGAACCAGTTCAAGCCATCAAACGACGTTCTACCTATAGACGAGAAACAAACCATATTTACGTTGATTGATGACTCTCAACATATCCTGGACTCCCTCGACAGTCAAATTAGCACCCAAAAAGGCCTCTCACAGGCACTTCTTGATCGCCGCGCAAGCGAAATGCTGCGGATCGAAAGGCTACGCAGCGGGGTTGCTCCACATAAAAATATACCACCCGAGATTCTCTTAAAGATTTTCATACACACCCTCGACGGTAGAGACTCCAACGTACAGCTGAATCGACAGGAGAGCCCATGGAATTTGATTCAAGTCTGCACACTTTGGAGAACTATTGCCCTTGCAGGGACTCGACTATGGAATACGAGGGTTCTTGTAGCTTCTCCGAATATTGCGTCTCCTAATTCACTAACCTATACTGGAATTACCCCTGTCCGGCCTTGCCAGGTCCCTCATCTCTTAGAACATCTCAAAATACAGGCTACAAGTGATTTAGTTGATTTGGACTTCGTGCTGGCCCCGTTCTCCCACTGCAGCAAATTGAAAATAGTGGAGTTTTTGGAACGCTCACCTGTGGAATTTCGGCTCTATAATATGGATTTAACAGATGGCTTTCGATGGGCACAACTTACAAATTTGGTCATCTCCCACGATGGTATAGCTCCCCTCGCCTTTATCATCGTCCTTCGACAGTCCGTCAACCTTGTGAAAGTCGAGGTCACGCTCAAAGTCCGATTTACAGAGTGGGAAAATATTGAGAGCGTAACAATGCCTCACCTTCTCTTCCTGGAAATATACAGCCAATCCTCAGATCTCCTCAATGACAGCCTCAAATTCCTGACCCTTCCGAGGTTGGAAATGTTGAGCCTTGGCACCAGGAATAAAGCGTTCAAACGGCCATGGTCCTCTGTAGAACTGACCAGTTTGGTCAACAGATCGGGCTGTCTATTAAAACACTTTCTTATTCAAAACTTGGATATTCCAGGCGAAGAAGTTATATTATTCCTACCGTCGGTTCCAGAGCTCGTAACGCTCCTTATTGACGACTTCACTCCAGTCCCCGAAGCCATGCTCGAGTCAATGATGGAAGGGAGCCTCGTCCCAAATCTCGAGGTACTCTCCGTGCGTGTGGGGTCGCTCCGTGCATGCCAACAGTTGCTACATACCCGATATCAATCAAACCTTTCAATGGATAATCGAAATATGCTGGAAGTAAACCTTACGGCCAGTCATCTGGACTGTCACAATGAATGGGAAGATTTTCAAGTATTCATTGATCAAAGTCAAGGAGAAGGGAGAAATATTGCAGTTTGGTGGGATGATCCTGACACTGACTTGTGGTAACCCTTTTTCGATGTGCGTTCCCTTCAATAATCTTACAAGGGCCTGTGGACCCCGGCCCATGGTACCGTGTATGAAACTATTAAGGAACCTAGAGCGTGTAATCCAATGGCACCACAGAAAGATACAAGGGTAGATAATACTATCGGAAGAGTACCATAAATACCACCTGGAGATACCCCAACGAGAATGCACTGTCCTAGTATCAGTTGAGCCCGTACAAGCAACACTGCTCAAAAATAAAGAACCAGAGCCGTTTTTTTGAAAGTACAGGTGTATATATTACCAGACACCTTACTCAACGAACCTCAATATTGTTCTCACATTGCTTGTGGCTCCATAGAAGCAGGCGCCAATTTTCTAAAGAGCCAGCAGAGACTGAGCATCAAAAATGGAATAATTTCCCATTCAGAATATATGCATGAGTTATATAAAAGTAACATGCTATCGTTCAGAAATCCATAAGGGAGTTCCATGACCACTCTGAAGGTATTAAGTGAACTCCCGTCTCCCGAAATTAACCAGTTCGTAAACCCTTTACGGCTATTGGGACTAAGCAGCTCCTCAGTGCTCCACTGCTAGAGAAAGACTAGGGTAGATATGCATTCGTTGTCTTAAACGGTATGATATAATTTCCGTGGTTCATCCATAACCACACCCCCATGTACATCTATTTAAGGCCAGACTCTGCACCTATAGTGAAAGTGATTATACTGGAGGCATGACAAGATACCCTAGGACTGGAGGCGTGGGAGCCACATCGTTGGGATGCCCCATTATCTCTCTGACCCGTTCATGAGGTCTAGGGGTGGTTCAATACCTATCTCACTTGCCAAGGCTCATTATATTTCACACCCCAGACAAATATTGCCAGTCAATATCCACATCCACCGACATCACAGACCCTCGAACGCATACTGCTCCACCCACCATCACATACGTCATTTTATTTTTCATACATTAAATACGGACCAACGGTGATTGATATTTCAATGATGCCTTTTCATCCCCGACTGACATGACAAACTCCCTCACCTCGCTCATTCTATGTACATCGATAACGCGGGAATGACCAATCACAATGCCTTGTATACGTTCCTTGACTCATTGAGACAATTAACACACCCCCGATAAATCGTCTTTCGGACCTGTTGCGACCTAGTTATCTTGACGATTGCCGGATGTCTCGGAGGAATATTGAAAGCTGAATGAAGCCCTTTCACGACTGGCGCTTAAATCTTTATGCTCAGCCAGGGTCGAGGTTGCGGTCCGATGGCAACCTCGCCTTACCACATGCAATGCACAAGGGGTTCTACAAATAGAGCCGGGTAAATATTGGGTCTTGACCCCGATCGAGGCTATAATATTAGTTGTGCTATAAATAGAGCGTAACGATGGGTGTTCGGGGATTGAACGTATTTATTTCCTAAATAAGTGTATATCTGAATAATAAATTACATACATGGTACGAAGGTACCGCGTGGATGTTAGCAAACTAGGGTGTATTATGGAGACTCAAGCGAGACTTACGGGCCGGAAAATTCGATTATCACAAGCTGCTATTCACATATACACAAAAATAGAACAATCAGATATTGAAATAGTCCGGATATAAGAGCGCCTCCTTACCCCCACCAATCAGCCTTATCACTCAAGTCAGTACGGCTAATGTCTCCCGAGTTCAGAACAAGAAATATACGTACAAACTAGACGGGGTTATTCCCCTGCTTGTCTTTCTCTACTGTGCGACTAGACCAGTGTTGATTAATCAAGGAGTTTAATATACTCATTAAGCGGTGAAGAGCGTGATACTAATGGGGGATTCTGGGAGAACTGTAACTCCAGTGGAACACGACAAAACAATCAAACTTATCGGCGAGGACGGCTGCATGCTGGAACTGTTCAAGCTCATATGTCAACATGTCAAATTCGTGTCACCCACTTTGAAATGTTAGAGTGTTCGTAGAAATTCCAGACCAAAATGATTTCCGTGATGGTGCGCGAAGAATTAGGACGGAACATAACCCATCAAGAATGAAAAAAACCTTGGTACATCGCCACGACCTCTCTGAATAGGTATAGTGGAAATGAAGAATACGAAACCTTACCAAAAACTGCAGTGGCCAACCTTCCTCATTCGACTGACATCACACCTCCTATTAGAATAACCGTTATTGAAGGGCCGGGTAAATACAGCAATTCTCAACTCATCCTACATGAACCTACACCACATATCGATCAGTTCAAGGGGAGTCGAAACCGCCGAATAAAAGAGAACACCAAGGGAATGCCTATCGCCCGATAGCGCCGGACTTACTTCTCCGTGTTTCTCCCTTGGATCGTCAGCGGCTCCAAAAACCTCCTCATTTGGTTTGTTAATTATTTTCCCATAGTATGACGTACAACATGACATACAGGGCTCTCGTAACATATATTCAGACTCGATTCAACTGGTGGTGGCAAGCAGGAGAGTATCGGTAGGGTTGGATGATTACAAGATACTTTACATTATCGGGATCTCAGAAGAAGGATAGGCAAAGCCCTAAATCACGACTTGGGCCTGTATTTCCCCAAATTATTCAAACAATGCCGCCAGCAACAGGTTGATTGTTTCGGGCTTCAAGCTCAGGAGAGGCGGGGCGCTAGCAACGAAGACCTATTACTATATGGAGATCTGTCTGGAACAACATTTAAACCTCAACTACCTCTTCAATACGGATCCGATATGGCTCGCAGGATCTCCAGTCTGCACTGCTACTGAATGAATCCTGCACCTCCGCGGAGGTACCCTGAATCTGTCGTAGTTCATACGAGTTTGGTTCAAAACTAGAAGTCAGATTCACGTGTACCGTCACACCAATAGGACCCCCCCTCTAAACTATTATTTGATCTTCCAGTATCAGATGAATGAATAGATATAACCACAACAAAACCAGCAAGAGAGGAAGGTAAATAGATAGCTAGGTAGGCTCCCAGTCACATGCCATAAGCCGTCCTTCTCAGATCAACGTTTGATCAACGGCCATTCATACCCATTGCCAGTGATGATCGATGATCCGGAAAGAACGTTATTCCGAAGGACGGACCGCTGTTCCGGCCCTTTCCCTTGCTACCCTGACTCGTTCACCATTCGCTGGCTTTCTTTGGACGTATATGGCTGCTGGGATGGCAGCCCAACTATGGTCTTATGCCCTTGATAACGATATGTTATTGTTCTCAACAAAAATATATCACAAGGTGCTGCTTAGGACTCATACTCTTCTGGGGGGTTACCTGCTACTTTAAACTCGTCTCAAGATTCTCGGGAGCTATTACCTAGGTTCGCCAGAGCCTGCTCCGGAAGAAGATCAAAGCCTTCCGTTCGGCATGGACGGCATAAGTTCCACTCAGAATCATCTCTCTCGTAACACTGTGGCTTCAGCAGTATATAAACCCTCTCTCAATGGCTAACCTACTCAAGCCCCAAACACTCAGACATTTGGACTTCTCATCTCATCTCGAGCTTCTCTCCAAATAATTTCATTTGGTACGTTGACGACCTCAACTTACCATTCAATTTGAGACGAAATTTTTGTTACAGAACTACCATGAAGTTTTCAGCAATTACTATCGCCTTAGCTGCTGCTCTGCTCTCGCAGACTACGAGCGCTGTTAGCGTCGTATCCACAACCGTCGACAAACGTGGTCCCAGACGCCCTCTCAGCCTCCTCAGTGTGACTGATAGCTCGCTCAAGAATAGGGCAGCCGATTCATGTGTCACAAGCGCCCCCTACGGCTGTGATGGCGGGCGGTGCTGGAAGGTGTGCGATAGTGCGGGTGGGTGGTGCTGGACGGCTAAGGATGGGGGAACTGGAGAATGGGAGACGTGCAACAGCTTCAACGACTGCAACACTGGAATGGCATGCGGGGTTGGCGACTGCGCTGACTGTGGCTGCAGTTGCTAGATATTATCAGCAAAGGTTTTCGTGTTTTGGAAATAGTTGTTGTACGGTGTCCTATTTACATACTGGAATATGATATTTAAAGCCGTCAGCTCAACTCCATTCATATTTTATTTGAGTTCATCATCGAATCAATATATTTATAGATTCTAATTTCGTCTGATCTTCTATATAATATGAATATCCCGTCTACCGTTCGAAGACCAATTCTCAGAATTCACTGTGAACCTCCCAATTCGACGGTATGTGGAAACACCATTCCCCCCTTGTTTATCAACGGGAACAAGCATTAAGCCACAGATATCATGCTGACCGAACCGCGTGATATATGGCAACGGGACGCCATTCTTCGTCACTCCAGCAAGCATAACCTGCATAGGATGAGTTTCACGGTGATCTATTGCATCCATGTGCAGAGTCCCGACATGGCCATCCAGGCCACGAAGTCCAGCTACAACTAGTCCGTTCCCGGATTTCTTGTCCGGAAGAAGTGCGTGAACTTCGCTGTCGTCATGCGTATCCCAGGTGGCTTGGGCCACCTCTGCGCTTAACACCAGATGTCCCGAGACCACCTCTCCGTAGAGATTATTAGCGTATTTCAAGTTAGTAACAATCTCTTTCACTTCACATATGATCTCGCTATCTTTCGGACCTGCAGAAGCAGAGCGCCACCCAGCAGCATCCCCAGTCATTCCACGAGGAACTATCTGGCCATCTACAGCTGCCCAACTCCAGGAAGGCGCCCTGTATATTCCGGGGCGTGTTTCACAGTACCGCTGTGACCATAGGAGTGCAGAAGGGAGCTGATGAGTCCAGAGCCCGGCAGCATATGTGCTATTGGGCCAGAGGCGATGGACTTGCTCAGCCACGCCTGAGAGCGCCGCGAGTTTGTCAGTTGACACCGTCAGACCACGTTCGGTATATTTTTGAAGGATGGTATCCCAGCACATATCTAATTGCCAGTTTGGGTCTTTACCCGGTTCAGATGTAAAAGCGTGATCTGGGAGACGAGGGACTGAATATGGAAGGCCCAAAGGGGAGCCGTTGACATTTACATGGCCCATCTGGCACTCATATTGTAAACCAAGGGTGGAAAATACGAGCATCCGTGGGGAGAGCACACGCTCTGCCAAACACCATGCACGTGAGTCAACGGGTTCTTGGAGATTAGGAGAACGCCGGACGGCTGTAATCGTTCCAATAGTCCCATTGGGACACCAGAAGGGTAGACGAATGGGCTCGAAGCGGGGAGAAGGGGAGGTGCTTGCGAGGAAACCCTCGCTGACTGCGTTTGCTTTGGCAGCTAAAATAGTGATAAACGCGTTTCGGTAGTTGAGACGCATCCTTGATAACTCGTGAGCTTTGTCATCGTCGGAATCTTGTATGATACAATAGGAGTCCACCCAGAGGTATCGTAGACCGAGTTTTCGGATAACAATAACCGTATCACGGATTGTTTTCGGGATCTTCTTGGGGTCGATGAGGTCAGTGTACGTATTAAAATTGTCCATGGTGGTGCAATGTAGTTGCGGACCACCCCATACGTAGCTTAATACACCGAAATGGTCCTTCACCAATGGATTGGTGGTTACCAGCCGTAATCGTAACAGATCAGAGCAGTCAAGGACACGAGTTGGGAGGGTCGTTTTTTTTGGTTGTGGGCAGCGTTCATGTCGAGCGCAATCGTTCACGCATTTCAAAGCGAGGTCGTAACTTGTGCTGTCCTCCACGTTCCACACGACATTACGAGCAGTGATATACTCACTGGCAGGATCCTCTAGGAACAACATCCATTAGCTTAACTATTTTCTACATCATTTCTGTATACGTACTTGGGTCGGCGTAGACGCTTTTTCCAGTGACTAATGAGCCATTTTCCGACCAAATCGTAATCATTATCCGCTGATCAGGGGATTCCATGTTGAAAAGCACAGTCACGACAATTATTTCGCTTGCAAGAGGCTCCCGCGGCAGTGCTAATTTACTGCGGGAATCTCTGATCGCGTTACGGAGCAAAATGCAATAACTGCAAGACGCTTCAGCAGACTCCAATATTTCTTCCCAGGGTGGTGTTTTGTAAGTTAGGATAGATTCGTACAGATCACGAGTTAACTTGTCTACGCCCAAATAACTTATTAGCACTTGTAGACAGTAATATGTTGTGAATAGCGTACAGTCGTTGCTGCGCCGAACACCCTCCGGGCTCCCGTCCCACATAACACAGAACGATTTTCTGGAGAACACAGACTCCCAGCAGCGCGTGCAAAGAAGTTTTTCGATGTCCGGATCCTTTGCGGTGTCCACGTTAGTTGAGATACTGATGAGATATAGATCAAGTTTGATTGACGTACGAGATTATCGGGATCAGCTTTAGTTTTAAAGAATTTAAGTGATCCACCGAACTTTAAGAGGGGATTTATCGAGTTAAATAGGATGCTCACACATTATTAACATATTTTTCAACCCTCAATCTCCTCAACTGATCAAGCGATCCTTCCACTTTGAACTATATAGAAAGTTCCACAATAATCACTTGGTTAACTGTGGACTTCAAAGTCTTTAAAAAATATTATCGTCAGTAGTTTCCTGCCCAGATTGAAGATCACAGAGATTTGAGAGCGAAACAATACCTCACAAGCCAAACGTCGAGGTGATGAACGCGTTTGATCAATCGATTGTGGCTGATTCGTTCAATCTCCGGTTACACGTGTCACGTGAGCGAATTGTTCGTGACTTTTTAATTTTCCGATTATGTTCTGGGGTTATTGTACGTCTCTATCTTCAACCCTATAGTTTTAGAGGACAACATTAAACAGATACACGATTGGCTATAATAAATACAGGACGGAGGCATTTATGAGATTCTCACTGAAGCTTGTCACGTCCAATTCACGTCATGTCATTCCCCGCTGTAACACTCCAATTTGGCCTCCGTGCATGAGTTGTTATATTATGTGAACGTCATGTTTACCAAACGGGAACCAATTTTCAGCGTTCATTGTAAATTCACCAATGCGGCGATATGTGGTAACACCGTTCGCATCTTGATCAAGCGCAGGAAGGAGCACCAAACCATGTATATCATATTTCCCCAATCGTGAGATGACTGGTAACGCGGCACCGTATCTGAATAATCCAACAAGCATAAGTTCCACAACGCGAGGTTCTTGGATTTCAACTGCGTCCAGTCCCACATACCCAATATGGTCGTTCGGATTGATGCGACCAGCTACCATCAATCCACCTGCTGGTAGCTCATCAAAAATGATGTGACAAGGGTCGCTATCTTCGTGTGTATTCCAGGTAGCTCTTGCAAGATCTGCACATAGAATAAGATGTGCGGAAGTAATTTCCCCATATGGATTTGTGGTGTGCTTCAGATTAACAACAATGTTCTTCACTTCAGATATCCTGTCATTCAGGTATGCAGATTCCGATTCCCAGGTCGCTTTTCCAGGTGTTATCGGACCGTCGACGGCTGCCCAACTCCAGGAAGGTGCCCTATATATATTTGGGCGTATCTGTTTCTGCTCTGTTTTCCAGAGAAGGGCAGATGGGAGCTGGTGGGTCCAGAGTCCAGCAACGTAACGGCTCTCAGGCCAAAGGCGATGAAGTTGTTCAGCGATCCCCGCAATCGCAAGGAGTTTATCTTTCTGGTTCGTTAAGCTACTTGCGGTATACTGCTGGAGAATTTTATTCCAACAATTCTCCATTTGCAATTCTGCAACTATACCCGGCTCCTCAACGAATGCGTAATCTGGGAGGCGAGTAACTGTCCAGGGGAGCCCCAAGGGGGAGCGATTGACGTTAATACGTTCGGTTTGACACTCATATTGTAAGCCACCCGTAGAGAAGACAAGCAGCCTTGGTGAGAGGACTCGTTCTTCCAGACACCATGCACGGGAGTCGACTGGCTCTGTAAGCTTCATATGGCGAACAGCCGTGAAAGTTCCAGTGTTTCCATTGGGACATCGGAACGGTAGACGAATAGGCGCAAATTGAAGTGTTGGGTACGTGTTTTGCAGGAAACCCTCGCTGACTGCGTTCGCTCTGGCAGCTACAATGGTGATGAAGGCATTCCGGAAATTAAGGCGCATTTTTGCGATTTCTAGAGCTTTATCATCGCTTGAATCCTGTATGATACAAAATGAATCTACCCATAGGTATCGCAGACCGAGCCTTCGCGTCACAGTGATAGCGTCAGCTATCGTCTTTGGAACCTTAGAAGGATCGATGAAGTTTCTGTATAATTTTATATTATCTTTCGTTGTGCAATGGAGTTGTGGCCCTCCCCAGACGTAGCTCAGGGCGACAAATAGCTCTTTCGTCGATGGGTTGGTGGTTATTAATCGTAGTCCCGAGGGGTCAGAGCAATCCAACACTCGAGTTGGGAGGGTTGTGGGTACAGGGCGCGGACAGCTTTCGTGTCGTGCACAGTCCTTGATACATTTTAAAGCGGCCGTGTAGCTTGTGCTGTCATCTAATTTCCACACAATATTACGGGTAGCAATGTATTGACTGGCGGGATCTTCTAAAATAGGTTACATCTATCAGTAATTGTGTTCTATGAATGTCCAAACACTTACCTGGCTCGGCGTAAATGCTTAGATCGTAAACAGTTCTGGTCAAACGGGAGTATTTATCCCCCCAAAACGTGATACTTATCCGTTGCATTTCCAAAGTTAGATTAAAGAGAACAGTGACAAGGAGTACATCCTCAGAAGAAGGCTCCCCTGGTAAAGATACCTTTCTTGTGTTGTGAAGCATAGTACAAAAGCCACAGGATTCTTCGATAGATTTCAAGATCTCAGCCCATGTGGAGGTCTTGAATGTTAGAGAGGTGTTGCGCAAATCTGGTACGGAATAGACTACGAAGAACCGTCAATCAGTATCAAGGGACGTTATTCGTGGTAATAAAATTACAATCCTCGCTTAGTCGTATCCCTTCCGTGCTACCTTCCCAAAGGGCGAGGAATGATTTTGTGGAGAATGTCGTCTCCCAGCAACGCTTGCAAACCAGTTTTTCGACATCAACGTCCTATCTAACCGTGAAATTTTTCTTGAGAAAAGTGAAAGGATAAATACAATTGTTTCTGAGACAGCTGCGTGTCCCGGGGGTGTTAAAGGGATAAGCAAGGAATAAGTGAGTTGTTACTGGTACCATCGAAATAAGTATTAGGGACAGGGCTCACCCCTAGATGTAGTCTTCTCCATGGTCTCTATTCCTATAGAGAGCGTGTACAAGTGAAGAGAAATATAAAAGGGCTTCTTGATGGGAGTCGTTAAGTGCGGTATGTTGCTTTGCTAATACCAGAAATGACGTCTATTTTCTCATCACATGATGTTCGCTTAATTGTCCGATTAGGGTTCCTGTTTGTGTTGCAATGCCACGTGCCTGTTCTTGAGTTGAGTTTTACCAACATCGCATTTCAGAATGGTATTTGATTGGCTGGTGTTAGCATGTAAATGTTTTATACTGACGAGGTCTATATAGAATATTTTCCGGTTCCCAAAAATCTGACGTTGTCTCAGCTTCATAATTACTTGCTACAAATGATTCATAGTAACGCACCACTAGCGACTACTAGGTAATAACCAAGGCACGAATATGCTATTACCTTGTATGCATGGACCTTGCTACTATTTCCTTTCCTGAAAGGCCGTACTCGAGTTTATCCAATGGCAGCTGCAGTGTCGCGCGATTCCCGTCTTGCTCGGCATCACCTAATATTAAAACACTGCTTGTAGATGTATCCGGTAAGGCAAACTGTAGGGTGTGTGAACGACTAAGGTTCCACCTTCCCCCAACTTGCACAGAAGGTGAGCCGCTTATTGAAGACGTCTCATCTAGGGTGAGGCGCGTGCTTATCAACACAACCATCATAGTTGGACATATTGCCTATATAAAGGATATTTTTTCAGGAATAATTATATGAAAATAAACACTGTGCACCCAGTAAAGGTGGTTTTTCATCCACTAGGTGGATGAAAGCCTCATTTCATCCATTTAGTGGATGAATCTAAAGGGTATGAAATTGGGATGAAATTTCATCCCAGATATTTCATCCTTTGAAAGGATGAATTTCTGCCTTTTTTATTTCTAAGATTTTCATCCTTTAAGTGGTGTGTAATTTCATCCCATGAAAGGATGATTTTTATTGGATGAATTCAATCCAGTGAAGCAGGGGGAATTTTATCCCATTAAAGGATGATTTTTATTGGATGAATTTACTACTTTAAATAGATCATTTGAAGGAAAGAAGCTAATTTTTTGGTTTGATTAGG
>MU150257.1:216757-355480 GCA_015584075.1 Collybia nuda
GTAGTGTAGGTCCCTGCCCCTTTTTAAGAATATCCTGATACTCTTCATATTCTTCCTCAGTCATGAGAAGTGCATCCACTTCTCCTGGCAAGGTTGGTGTCGCCTGTCGAGGTTCCTCATCTGGAACTTCTTCAACTGTTGGTCGACGCCTGGACCCGTCATGTAGTCAGGCTCTCCGCTTATCTACTGTCCGATACCGACGTAGTCGTCCATCTGTATTGTTCAGGATCACTGGCGTTGCCGGTGTGGATACACCATTTACTACAACACATTTATTTTCAAAATCAAGTTTAACTATATTACGATGCATGTAGGGTGTTCCTACAATCATATCGTAGCAATCAAAGTTCGCAATATCTAGATATTCTCTAGTTGTTGTACCTTGTGTCTCGATCTGAGTGTAAAGACCGTAATTCACGTTTGCTCTACTACCAGTTGTACCAAGCTGAAGGATGTGTGGATCCTCCAGTGCAAATACTGGTATATTTGCTACTTGTGCAAATGCAGGAGTAATCCCAGTAGTTGTACTACCAGAATCCCACAATGTCCATGCATCCTGTCCATTGACCTTTACATAGGTTGCTAGACACTCTTTCTGATCTTCGGTACCACTGGTCGAACTCGCGAGGTCTTCGCAACTTTCAACGTGCATTTACGCATCTTCACTTGACGATTTACTTCAGTAGATTCACCATCCGCTGGAGCTTCTGTCATTGCAAACATTTGCTCTGACTCACTATCTCATTCGTACCAATCATTATCGTACATGTCAACTTCCGTGTACTCTTCCTGTTCCTCTTCCTTGTTGCCCTGGTTGTTATCCAGTGCGTCCGAGGCCGGTTCAGTTTCTTCCCCTTCCTGATGCTCATCATTGGCCTCATTTGTGTCCTCGGGTACTGCCGTGTGGGCTGCACAAATATGCACCTTAGGCTTCTGAGGTTCAGGGCATTCTCGAGCGAAATGTCCCGAGCGCCCACAATTATAGCAGGCTTCACCTGATGTGCGTGTCTTATCCAGAGGCTTCGACGTGGACGGCCGATCACAATGTCGTTCCGGCATTTGGGGTCGAGATTGACCAGGAGCGGGAACAGGTTTAATTTTCTGCTCTGGCTGCTTAAAGAAATTTTGACGGCCACCAGAGTTCACATAAATCCCTCCAGGTGGTGTCTTTGATGTCGGCATGAATGTAGTACCTATTTTATGAGGTACAAACACCTGCTTCGGCGTTGTATTAGCAGATGATTTCCACCCAGGCGTACGCGAGTGCAACAAAACTTTTTGATTGTAATGATCAACAGTTTTGCGCGACGTTTCGACTGATTTCGCTTCAGCCACAAAATCATCAATGGTATTAACTTCGGGGGATAACCCGTTGTAAAATATCTGTTCGCGTATTACTGGGGGAATGCCTCCAATAAATTTATCGCGTATCGTAAATTCATCGGGATATACAGCCATATTTTGGGCATGGTCAATCAAAGTGTCGTAAAACCCTTGAATGCCCAGTGTCTCAGTATATACAGCTGATTCAAATGCTTGTCGAGCATCTTGCATCGTCGAGGGGTGTACAAATCTATCATACAACCCAAGAATAACGTCTTCGAACGTCCAGTGTCGCTGTTTACGGCCCACACTAATTACGTGTCGACAGTACCAGCTACTGGCTTCACCTTCTAAGAATTCCGAGGTCGTGAGCACTCTCTCGCGATCTCGATCATCTCCGCCATACTGGCTGGCTTCAAGCAGCACAACAAATTTCATGATCCAGTCCTCCAAGTCACTAAACTTGGGACCACCTTTGTACTTGTTGATGGCTTTGGAATCAGCACGACGAGCTTTCAGTCCATCGGGGATCTTAATGCGGTATGATAGATGTTCTTCAATGATAGCTTTTAGTCTATCATGCATGTTTGAACGATGGCTATCGTTAGCAGCCACAATACCAGGTGTATTAAACCTAGTATTAGATGGAGGGGGCATTGAGTATCCTCGATGTCCCAGTCGTAATCCTATCGGGACCAAAGAGCTTTGACCATTATTCCATGGTGGCTCGTCGTCATTACCACGACTGCCGCCACCCCCTCCACCTCCTCCACCTCCTCCGCCACCACTGCCACCACTTCCACCACCACTAGGTGGTCCAGGGTTCCTACGAGGTCCACCTGGCTCACGATGTGGGCGACCGGAGTTGCCGTTATTGTTCGGTGGACCACAACGATCATCATCATCGTCATCGTCATCACCGCCGTTTCCTCCTGGAGCTCCACTAGCGAACACCAGGCGCTGTGGTTGCCCATGAGTTCTTAGATAATTTTCGAGCATGAGATCGTACGGTTGGTTACCGCGAAATCCAATGCCCTGATCATCGTATATGGATCGTCTCCCCATACATATATCAGTGTCTCGCAATCGTTGGTACACAATGTGATCCGTTAGATTCTCTGCCATCCTCACTTGCTGTAGAGGTTGTGGCACTTGTATCACGACTCGAGGTGACGATTCATTTCTATTCCCTCGATTATTAGTTGTTGGGTTATTTTGTTCCCCAGTTGGCGTAACAGGAGGAGTATTCCCTCCTTGTTGCGGATTTGTACCATACAAAGTTGTCTCAGCTTCGTTAATTGGTATGGGCAGCCGCTGACCAGATACGTGTCGTACTCTTTCCGCGGCCGCGCGACGCTGTTCAAATGACGATTGGGTTTCGTCTTCATGTTTCGGAGCACTCAAACTATTTACAGCGGCATCTACAGGATCAGGTATATCCTGTACTCCTGGTGCACGACTCGATTCAGGCGATGTCAAACGAGATGTAATACTCTTCATTCGATTCTTTCTTCGCCCTACATAATCCTTAGCAGCTGTATCTAGCGCAAAGAAGTACATTTCTTCGTAGTGTTCTTGTGGCATACGCTCGATTACTAGCTTCGCGGATCTCATGTACCCATCCAAATAGTCAGATGCGCATTTGGCAAGTTTCAAACGACGGCCAGGACTGATCAGTTTACGATCCTCGTCCTCTAGCCACCACATTGCTTCTCTAAATTGCAATGTATTGTATGCGATCGGTGGAGACGCCTTGTCTCCCTCCGAGTCCGAAGGTAAAAATACTGGCTCAGACTTGAACATCGACTGCTGAGGAGTTGTGCTCCCAGCATCACGATCACCATCCAAATGGCTTAAGGGCTCACTTGGGGAACGAGGGCAACGTGTTAACTGCGTCGTATCCTTCGAAACTGGAGGTATTTCTCCAACCTCCGATAGACTTTGCTGCCTGTGATTTTTGTCACTAGGCGGCGCCGGTTTTGCTGGGGTTGACTGAAGGCCGTTCAACAACATGTTTAGTGTCGTGTTTGCCGGTGTCCACGCCGCGTGTCGTAAGTGTGACCATGGCCCAGTGAACAATTGTTCAGGTCCTGGAAACACTAGGCCAGTGAGTCGATTCGGGTTCTTGGTACGCCACAAGTTGGGGTCTCCAACATCGAGGCTGTCCCCTTGATGACTGGCCGTGTGAGCAACAGGTTGGCCTTCTGATGGGCCGTCGAGTCTCGTGCCACGTTGTGACATGTTTACCTGGGTCCTTTCGGGCCCTGTATGGGTCGTTGGCGAAGAAGCGCGCGCTAGTTCGTCCGCAAGCGTCTCGCCTTTAGGTTTGCAATCCGGGGATGTATCAATAGCGATTTGCATCGTCATTGATGTCTTGTATACGAGGTTTTTGGTTTGGGTTGTTCTAAAAAATTCCTGTAGGGGGTTGTCAAGTGTAATAGCACAGAGTTCCAATGTCGGGACTCAAAAAAGTGTAACAGTTAGTTACGGAGCTTCGTTTACTCACAAAGCACACAACAGAGTCTGACCGATTTATAGGCGTTCTGTAGCGTACACGTAGTGGGTAAAGTAAAGGTTCGAAATTATTATGTAAGTATATTCGTCCAAGTTAGGCAGCGCCGGAGGGCGCTGCCAAACAACACCAATTTCCCGTTACACACTGGTGCCATTTCATGTGTCTTCACCAACTTTTTTGTTGATCATGCTGAACTGCTTCGAGCGCTAGATACATTCCAGAAGAGGAATGAGTGGTGTTTGGGTGAGTTATATGATGGTTATGAGTTCCTGGTGCTCCTCCCCATCGAGCCCAGTGGTCGGATCTTGTTCAAAACTCCCCACAACAACCATTCCCCAATTGAGTCATTTGCGGCCATTATCAATGCCGCTTAGGTTATCGCTTACTTACGGACATTAAATTTTGTACTCCACCTATACATGTTTTTTTTCGGTTCGGGTCTATTGTTCTGAACGTAGCTGTAATAATAAATTTTATATATATTCAAAATATATTCAATTATTTTACCCGTAGTGTTAGAGCAAAGAATTTCCCACGACTTTTGTCAGGGGTGATCGGATCGGTTACCGAACTGTAAATCTTTTATTTTCTTTTCCAATTCAAACACGCCATCCATTTCCAAATCTCCATGCCATGTGTCCATGGTTTACTCAGCATATAAATTAAATGCATAGGCTCGTAGCCTCGAGAGTTTCTGTGCCCAGAATCCATCATTCCAGTCGGCAACTCGTTCGCAGCGCAGTAGCACCTCCAGGCAAAAAGCGTCTTGCCAAATTAATCAATTGCTTCGTACCACCTTCTAATCCCATTTTTGCTCCAAGGACCAACCGAGATGATTCAGGAAACCCTTTAGGGCCAGTGGCTCCAGCTCTTCTTGGGGCATTACCCTTGAGCGTCACTCCAGAGGTCCCTTCAGCCGTTTTGGTAGCGTCGATCGTGGCTGGGCTGCCTGCCGCATTGTGGCTTTACAAGGTCTAATGAGACGTTTAATTTGGAATAGTTTTGGATATGGGTTGACGCCTGGGTTGTAGTGCTTCATGATGGTCGTGTTTCAAAGAAGGATTATCTACATGGGCATGTCCTCTGGTATTCAGTATGGATATGTCACTTATAACATGCTTTCGGTACAGGATATGCACCCCTAGGCTCGAGGAAGGAAGAAATTAGAAAACACGTACCTCTTGGTCATCTCAGGGGCATCTCATGTGAGGAGATTTGTATCAAAGGTGAAGGGAAGGTCACGCTCGCAGGGATTGTCGTGCGTCAAGAGGGGCATACAAACGAACCTCCAGGGACGGTGATTGTCTACTTACAAGGTGCGTACGGCCCACCTTTTTGTCGAGCACGTTGTGTGACATGCTTGATCTATTCAGGAAACGCCGGAAACCCTCTGCATCGTCTGCCAGTGTTTCAACAATTACTGCGCGCTCCGGCCATCTCATCATCTCCTCAAAATACTCGTGACGTGGCCGTCGTTGCCGTAGCCCCTCGGTCATATTGGAAGTCTACTCCTAGTAGGCCCACTGAACGTGGGCTCCTCTCCGACTATCTACATACACTACACTACACCCTCGACCGCTTCCCTTCATCTCGCATCATTTTCTACGGTCACTCCCTTGGGGGTGCGGCGGCTATTTGTTTACTCTCCAAACTTCACGAAGCGACAGATTCAAACGATATTCTGAGTCAACGATATCACAATATCAAAGGGATTATCTTGGAGAACCCATTCGCATCCATCCCTGGGATGGTGCGTGCTCTATATCCACAACCCTGGCTGCCATATCGTCACCTCGCCCAATTAGCATTTGATAAATGGGACGCAGCCGCTGATATGCGTATGCTTTCTACACCTTCGTGTCCAAATACTACGCTCAAACGCCTTGCGGGGAACATGCTCATACTTCTGAGCGAGAACGACGAGATCGTACCACCTGCGATGGGCACTGAGTTATACAATGCTGCTGTCGTATCGAGTGCTGCTGCTACACCGCGCTTAGTCGTTGTCAAAGACGCCCTTCATGAAAACGCTTGGGACAAGAGGCAGTGGCTCCCTGAGATGAAGCGCTATATTGACGTTATTCGGAACAAGCGAGACTCGAACGTGGTTCACTAGAACTTGATAGTCCCAGCGTGTATTGGAGCTAGAGGTTTTCCCAGTCTATACTTGTCTGTTTTCGCGAAAAATTTCATGGCCTGCTCGAGGGTTTGCATGCTTTACGTTCACAACCTGGGAGTAGTTTTCAATTCACCATCCGATGATCAGGTGGTGGTCCTAGATAACGTGTTTGCCACCACATACATCCGTGCGGTATATCTTGGTTCCCCGCCGCTCCTTGTGTATTTGAAAATATGCTTCTCGCTCCGCAATAAGAGGCGATGCATACATGATTTTTTTAGTTACCATAATTTACTCTATATGTATTATGAATTAAATCCTATCGGCGAGATTCTCAAATACTATATCCCGAATATTGTGGGAACTTTGACATGTCGGGTTTCATCCCAACTACCACTACCACAACCTGTTACTACATCGGACCGATTTCCTGACACAACAACGGCGAATTGGAACGGAAATAGATCCACGGCGTTGTTATTGCTGGCGACGAGAATTGAAAGCATGATTCAGACTCAACAGTTCACCCTGATCGCTAGGCATGACTTTTCCGCATTGTAATAACCACGCTGCTGAAATTTCGTGGTAGCTCTTCGATTCTCCCCTCTGCCCATACCACGTAGAAATTTGAATGATCAACATTTCTCTCCTCGATATCTTATGATCAACCTCCTCACTTGAAGAAAAGTACAATGTCCATGTCAACCTTCCAGGTTTTGATCGCCTTCACCTCCTGCGGAGAGCTGGGAAGCTGAGTCTGTGAGCAGATAGACATAGGTCATGGATCTTTATAGCTGGCAACCACAAGTTGGAGGCTTGTGCGAGGGGGTTAGGTGAGATGGACACCCAGACTTCGAACCAGCCTCGTGGTGAAAACAAACAGCATTAGGATTTACACACGGAAGGAGCGTGGTGGACTTCAATCATACGCCATGAGACCGAGGAAAAGATGTTTGGTGTCCGTAGAATCCTCATCGATTATCGAACGAGAGCCTGCCCCATGGAACGGGGCAAATCCTGACTCGGAATCGAAGGAGGCGTAGGCCAATATTTGCGTCACCTTGATCAAAAAGAACACCCTCAGGCCCGAAAATATACATGTATACCCTGGGGTCCGTTTAACGTTATCGGAAACCGTCCATGAGTAAATACTTGCATCTCGGGCGCCCAGCTTTCTAATACTCAGTCTCATCCATTTTTTCAGACTGTGCACACCTTTCGGTATCCACGCCATCAATTTCAGATTAGATCTTCAGCAAAGCTTTCTATACGCGGGGCAAGCCTAATCTAGTCCACGATGATGTGGGTGTGACCTGACCAACTCGCTTGAGAATTAAGAGCAATGGAATGCTCAAGTATAAACTGTCCTTCTCTCCCGCCTCACCACAGGCACATTTGAGGTTCCTTGTTGGGATCCCATTGGTATATTGACACCGCATTCCCTCGTATTGGCCCTTCGGGTTTTCGCCTATATACCTGGTGGCCGAATATACCTAAGAGCCTCACCGTTACGGATATGAAGGCACACGAAGAGTTGATTGAGGTGGATAGGTTTCCTGTTGAAACTAAGGAGTCAGTTATGGGTGTTGGCGAGGTATTAAGACTAGGAAAACATATCATGCTGATAGGCAAGTTGTTATGGCATCTTGTCCCTGGGTTTGAATTTGACCGATTCCTTTTAGGTTTGTATCTCTCAAAGGTGTTATTTTTGTTTTGAAAGGCTTGCGGATTACACGCCCAGAAATATCTGGCTCGCCGCGGCATCTTCGAATCGCGTGGGTATATCTTGTCTCCGCGGACCCACCCCCACTATGCCAACCTGAGTTCTTTGAGCATTCAATATTCAATTCCCAGCGCCCATTATGGTTAGTTTTCAATATTTTTCCTATCGCATACCGGGCGCTGAATGTCGCTGACTACTGACTAACTTCTTCATAAGCAGCCAACGACCCCAAAACGCTGCAAAGCCTCATCGGCTGAAGATTTACCCAACGAACTCCTCACTATCATCTTCAAGCTCGTCCACCAACTTGAAGTCTTCCACAAAGAATCGATTAATCTACGCCTCACAGAAGACCCGTACGACAAATATTGGTTTTCATGTGAAAACCTGACCTCCGCAGCCCGTTTTCCGAACTCTCTCGCACATGTTTGTTCAGCGTGGCGCACGATCATGTCATCGGTTCCTTCATTCTGGACCGATATCGTTGTCATCGTTAATACTTCCTCTCCGGTGCCGTTTTCCCTTCCCGATATTCAATCCGTTCTAGAGTGGACCCGAGATCTACCGTTAAACATCTCCGTCACTAGGCGAATAGATTCACCGCCCTTAGATTCTTTCAACGAGCGGAAAATCCTAGTACCCCTCATAAATATATTTTCCCCCCAAATCCACCGATGCCAGTCATTTGCATTTTATGCCACCCATAGCTCGGCACTGCCACTTATCGGTCGCGATATTAATGGGTCTGCTCCGCTACTAAGAGAGCTGAAACTAGAATGCGAAGTTGACGATGGGACCATGGATATTATTCCTGACTGGAGCAGTTTCTCCTGTCCATCCCTCTTCAACCTAGTTATCAATGGCTCAAACTTTATTAACATCACTCGCCACGATCCCAACTGGTTGACAAACCTCCAGGATCTTCGCTGGGTAACCTTCAATCGGCTGAAACTCCCCACCCAAAAAGACGTTTCTAGGAGCCATGTATCATTCTTAAAATTCATAGAAATGCTGGCGAACGAAGATCTGGAACTCGAATATCTCCGGATCTTCGATTTCAATCCGGGACACTACAATCTCGATTCATCCGAGGAGCTCACTATCATCATATTGGAAATATCAAAGAGACTCGTCCTGGAAGACCTCAGTGACCCTTTTGTTCACCAATTTTCCCGCACAATATCCCTTTATGCGGACGAACTGCACATTTCTAAATGTTCTCTTACTGCCATGGAAGATATTCCTTTTACAGAAAACCTCAAACTTGAGGACATCAGCCCTGCAGAAGACTTGTCCATCTCCCTCAGGAAGTGGCCAGGCAGCGTCCTTACCTTGTCTCGCTGCCTCGGCTTTAACGATCGTGTCCTGGATATGATGGGCGATCCTGATGTTCTTCACGACTTTTTTGATAATTCCCCTAACAACCTCGTCAAACTAATTCTGATCGATTGCCCGAACTTCTCGATCGAGGCATTGAAAAGAATGCTGGAGGGGCGTAACGAGGACGTCGAAGATGTCTTGAGATATTATGGACCACCTGCAATTGAAGGTATCAAGGTGAATGGAGCAGGTCCCTCCTTATCGTATGAAGATGTAGAGTGGTTTAAAGGCCGGTTGCGGTATCTAGATTGGCACACAGAGCAGCGGGACGGTGCAGTCAGTCTTGTTGAATTCGATGCTGAAGAGCAGGTCACACTAGACCTTGACTGATCCTGATGGTTGTATTACATATATATTAAAAATTACTGGTTATTACAACTAATAATAACAGATTATAAGCGGACATTCATATGCAAGTAGAAGCCCAACTATCAAGCATCGGGCATGTGTTTTAGTGTACTTAACAAATAATCAGGGTTTGACGGTGGAAAATGGGATTGTAGTGGGATCATATATAATTTCGCTTTCCACGACGCCCTGCTGATTAAAAGGATTTTCGTAATTAGAATAATAAGTCAGGGACGGTCCGTTGCTCTTCATACCTCCATAGGTCCTTACAGAGGAATTATTATCCGAGCCAGTTATTGTCGTATTAGTTGTATTCCCCGAGTTTGTATTCGTGATGTGGTGGGACGCATCCGTGGTGACTTGATTCCCATCAACGGTTGTAATCGAGATGCTACCATGAGAAGAATGGATATTAGGAAACGGCGGACGCGGTTCTTTTCGGAGCGCGTTAGACGAAGAAACGTTTATGGAGACAGGAGACCCATGGGGCTCGGAATTAAGATTCAAAGCCACCTGGTTGGCCAACTTCCCAGTGACCGATCGACCCCCCTCCGTGCGGGCTCTCTCGAGTTGTAATTTTTCTTGTTGGCCCTGGAGCTCGGACATAAGTTCGACTTGTTGATTGATAAGGCGCTGGATATTGTCCTGTATTGAAAGGCTCGATTGTAGCTACAAGAGGAGGAATTAAGTGGTGTAATAAATTCGTTGTAAAGCACACATACTCCAAACACATCAAGAGATTGTCTCAGTGTTTCTCTAAATTCTTGTATCTTCCCCTGGTCGGATTTATGCCTTATCATACGGATAAAGAAATTTCTCGAGGTTTCTTTCATCGCAAACCGTTCGATAGAGGAAAGTGTCCTTTTTGCGATATTAGGTTAGTAAGGGTTTGGAGGGGCATTACAGTATAACAACACACTTGAGAAGCTCTCTTACGCCGTCGAGGTCCTGAGGTTGAACTAAAGTCTCCCCCTTGTGCCTGCATAGAACGGCGTATACTAATCCACATGCATCGGCAGCAAGACGTGCAAAAGACTCTTTGTTGTCCCTAGCACCCTATTTTCCTAGGAATAAAGCTATATGAGAAAATTTACATGGCAGCTACTGACTTTGACAATGGCAAGGATACCGAGGGAGAGGTCCGCGGCATCTTTAAAATATGGGATAGCGGAAACGCTCGCTGCGTCTCGTACAGTGGTCAAGACCAAGTCTGATACGTCAAGAGTGTTCGAAATTCGAGTGGACCGTCGAGAGGGTTCTTTTTTTGGCATGACGTTGGGGGAGAATGGAGCTAGTAGTCATGGTTTATTAGAATGAGTCGCTTCTGCAAACTTGTGACAATTCGGGAAACATAACTGGTCCGAGTCACGAACACTTAAAAGAAAATATTTATAGAGAAATCTTTACGCGGAGAATGGCCGATATATTCTTAATATATATGAAAGACCGGATATATCGTAATGATGCCTGGTATTACGGTATGGTGTCACTTCTATAACTTCTATTACAAGGCGAGTGAGTAGGAGTTAGGATCGAACCAGAGCATGCTGTTGCCCCTACCGGCGTTGCGTAATACCAACAGTTCCGGGAACAAACGTGTTCAACTGACGCAAAAGGTGAGTTTGATCTCTTGGAGGGGCCACGTTCCCATGTGGCTACCATATAATTAACCTAATATTGCCAACGGGCAATAATCCTGAAAATCCACAACCAAAACAGGATAGAGGCATAGCACGCTATGTTCAGGAAGAGGTCTTTCCTGATCGCACCTAAACCTTTTTTGATCGCGTACAACCAATCTTGCGGTTAGCCCCGAGATTTTGATGGATTCCCCATTAAGGTTGCCATGCTTACACAGTATATCTCTTTGTGGGTCTAGCCAATTGCACGGCTGTTATGTTGTGGAAATAAAGCTATATTGGTATTATTTGCACTGGAATGACGAGTAATACCAGCCCATGTTAACTAGCCGTGTCAGTTTCTGCCTTTATTTTACCACATCTATACAACTTTGAACCATCAGATATCCTCCTTATTTTCAAACTTGGACATGCCGTGTAGCGGTGCTTGCAGCGGCCCACACAAACCGGTACTTTTTCAACTTGTTCAAGCGTGAGCAGGTTCAAGTAGGTAAAAAAAAAGCGGAAAGTAATTACAGTGCTTCCGGAAAGTAATGAGATTCCGGTTTTTTTTTTGCCATTCCCAAAATGGAAATTGTAGATTTTTGCAATAATTTTTGTGTTGTTTCATTCCTCAACCACCATGATTAACCATAAAATCAGCCCTGACCTCAAAGAATGCGTGCTCCACCCCATGTTGGAAGCGATATGGACAAGATGAACAAGGAAAAACGGCCAAAACACACCAAAAGTTTTCAATTTCCTTATTGGGAATGGCAGGAAAAAAAACCGGAATCTCATTACTTTCCGGAAGCGCTGTAAGCTTGAAAACGAAATCCCTTTTTTTTTTTTTTCAAAAGGCGGGAATTACGTCGATGGGGACGCTTAGGTGGGGTTAGTTTTTGTTTTTTAAGTTACTTATTTCGGAGATCTTCACAAAGCGGAGCAGACCAGCTGAGATTCAAATTGCTGATATTGAGATCAAAAATTTATAAGGGTAATATAGTGACAAACCTTCGCATAAGTTCGAGCTAGAGGGATCTATACACGTGATATTTGAGAACACTCGTGACTTTTGGATCAAGGTGGCGAAATAGGGATATCACCTTCGTTCACTAGTATGACTACTAGTACTGCCCACACTCAGCCCAGTGCTAACTGTCCACGGTCCGGGGTATTCTTCCTGGCCCTGGCCCCGAGGGTCAGTCCACCAATTTGTCGGACCTGGCTCCCAAATGAGGGTCAGGGCCAGGTCCAAGGATAGTCTACGGCTCACACTACCATTAATATAAACCCTACACGTGTAGAACCGTGTAGGAACCTCATGTCCACACGGAGCTACATAGCCGTGCGCTTCATGACTCTACAATGTCTGACAGTTAGCATTGAACACTAGAGATCAGTCCAGGGTGCCCCAACCACACATTTGACAGACCCGAAAAAGATTAAAATTTAAAACGTTTTTTCAATCCCAGGGCCTAGGGAACTAGCGTGACCAGATGAATAAGTGGCTTAATGTGTGATTTCACTTCTCGTTACCGAGAGGGCCGCATGTTTCACAACAACTTCATCAAACAACGATTTCACTCCTTGATTTCTTGATCAAAAATTTGAATACAGGCTATATAAAGTAGGGAGGATGAGGACGATACTATCACGCTCTCGGAGCATGGTAAGGCCTGTAAGGTATGATGATGGAAATTAATTCGGGAACAGGTTGAGTTACTTAGATAAGGACATGAAACTATGGGATGGCATTAGTATTGTACTCCACGCAAGGAAAACAGTTAATTAAGTCTTGAAGGTGCCTGCCTCTCTATACCTTGAAAAGTTGAATAATGGTGTCCCTGTACAATAATATTTTTCGTGAACATATAGGCCCTACGTACAACAGCTGATAAATAATAACATCATAAAATGGGAGGTAATGCAAGGTGTAGATCCGTGGATTATCGTTAGACAGCCCAAGGTTCAGAAACAATGTATAGAATGAGTAGTTCGTGGTTTGTGCATATTACTGTGAAATCTCCTACCTCCCTAGAAGCTATGAATTGTTATTCAAGCCCGTTATGATCCTAGTGGTCGTATTCCCCGAGTTGATATTCGAAATATGGCGAGATCTATTTGTAGTGACTTGATCCCCACCCACAGTTGTAACAGTGATGTTACTGTGAGAAGACTGAATATCGGGGAATTTGGGATGTGGGGTTTTTTGAGATGTGTTTGATGAGGATATATTCACGGAGACAGAGTATTCCTGATATTCGGAACCATAGTCCAACGCAACCTGATTTGCCAACCTCTCAGTTGATGATTTCTGCGTATGTCTAGTCCCGATCGCAGACTCATCCCCCTGTTCCCGGAGGTTCGCTTCAAGCTCAGCTTGTTGGGATATAAAGAGTTCTATATTGTCTTGTATAGTGCGGTCTACTTGTAGCTGCAAGGACCGAGATTGTGGTTTGATAGGCGAAATTTTCTGACACACGCACCCCGAATACACCAAGAGACCGTCTCATTATATCTCTATATCCCTGGATTTTTCTTCGGTCGGACTTTTGCCTTATCATGCGGGTGAAAAAATTTCGAGATGTTTCTTTCGCCGCAAATCGCTCAATAGAAGCGAGTGTCCTTGTTCGAGCGTTAATAACTGGGGGTTTGCAGATAATACTGACAAAGCAGGACGCAAAAAAAAACACACTTGAGAAGTTCTTTTACACTTTCAAGCTCTTTAGACTGTATTTCCGTCATGTCCTTGTGCCGCCGTACTATGATGTAGACAAGCCCACGCGCATCACCAACGAGATGTTCAAAACGTTGTTTGTTATTTCTGGAATGCTGTTGTGAAATGAATATAAGATACACCAGTGAAGTCGCAATACTTACTCGAACAATATCAGAGATGTTGACACAATGTTTTGCGGCAACTTCTGTGATACTGCCAGCAGGGGCGCTCGCTGCGTCTCTTATGGTAGCCAATATCGAGTTCGATAAGTCCTGAGTATTAGACATCGAAGTGGCCGCTGGGATAGCTGTGTTCCTCACGGGATATGTATAGTAGAAATGTCAATTCACAACAGTTCACACGTATATAAACAACGATCATGCACAGGAAGGCTGTCCAATGGTATATTTGTTGAATTTTAGAAGTGGATTCTGAACCCTCAGAATGGATAAGCATACCTCGTTTGATATATCTTCTTAATGGAGTTATGAGGGGGCTGTGGCCATTGCTCTCTGCTTTCATCCATCTTGCGCGGCACAAGTACTGGTCCGATATCCACCTGGTAGGAATGGCGACTCCTGTAAACTTCATACTCCCTTGTTTTTTTTTCGCCTCCGAAGTTGTCGCTACTTGTGTAAGAAATGAGTGGTTTGTATCTGCATTAGGATGCCTGTGAAGAAAAGGCGACCCAGCGTCAAAGCTTAATGTACTCAGCAAATCAGAGGGAACTAGCGATATAAACCTCAGCCTAGGGTTAGACGGCCTTTAAAATTTAGATCACATGATTTCGACGACCACAAAATTTCGGGTTTTCAAATTCTTTCATTCGAGTGCCTTGACTGTCCATCAAATTGGTTCAGGTGACTGTAAATACTTGTAAACGCTGTGCACTGTGGAGGGACTTAAAAACCTCATGATTTCAGTTGATGCTTGAAACTTCATTGATTCCCCCCGATAATTAACTCAATGGCTCGTCGTACTGCACCTGTGAGTGGATATCCTGCTTATCTACAACCAAAGTTCCAACTCAACTGTGACAAAGGTGGTTCCAGAAGCTGTCAGCATGCCAGCTACCCGAGGATACCAACAGGAAATGCTCGAGGAGAGCATGAGGAGCAACATCATCATAGCGCTTGACACTGGATCCGGGAAGACACATATCGCTGTTCTTAGGATGAAGAATGAAGTGGAACGGCAGCCAACTAAGGTGCGTAGTAATCTCAACTAGAGAACTTTATACAAACACCTCCCTAGGTATCCTGGTTCGTGGCGCCTACTGTAGCGCTCTGTCAACAACAACGAAACACAATCCAAACCTCGATTCCCGTCTCTGTGGGCATTATATCCGGATCGTTAGCGCCCGAACAATGGAAGAACGCTGGTCTGTGGAGAGAGGTGCTACGCAGGCATCGAATAATGGTCACTACCCCACAAGTTCTCCTCGATGCGATGCGCCATGGTTATGTACACCTGGGTAGAGATATCAGCCTGCTCGTTTTCGACGAAGCCCACCATGCAGTTGATAAACACCCATACAACGTGATCATGGACGAGTTTTATTTTCGCCTTCCTCTGCAGACCCCTACACTTTCTCTCGACATCGCACGACCGACGATTCTTGGATTGACTGCTAGCCCCATATATGGTGGCAATGTTGTCAAGGCCTTTCAGTGAGCCTCGTTTATCTAAAAACGCGTTGTTCTTATTTTTGTTCCAGAACGATTGAGAATAATCTCGATAGTGTTATACGCGCTCCACAGCGTTATCGCATGGAATTAGCAAAATTTGTGCATCGCCCTGTTTTTAGACATATACTGTACGCTCCAGTGGACGAAATGATGCCTCCCTTCTCAACGAACCTCGCGTCCTTGCTTTCGGTCATAAGAACACTGAACATCGAGGACGATCCGTACGTACGCACTTTGCGGCAGCAACTCGCGAAGGCAACTCACGGGACTTCTGAGTATTCCCGGACCGATCAGAGGTTATCGGGGGTAATCTTCAAAGAGAATACTTTTACTCATAGAGGGTTACGCGATTTCGCTAGGACTGCGGAAGTGATCCTGTTCGATCTAGGACCGTGGGCTGCCGACTGGTACGTTTGGCAAGTCCTTGAGAAGGCCAAGCATGCAGCAAATCCGTACAATAATGTCATTTCCACTTGGAAAAATTCCGAGAAAACGTATCTCCTTGGAATTCTCGACAAAATCGTTGTTTCTCCTGTTTCCTTCTACCCTGATGACATCGCCGATGACTCCTCGGACAAAGTCCGAGCACTCATCGACTGTCTCTTATCCGAGAAACACGACACCGAGACGGAGAACGAATCCTACAGTGGGCTCGTCTTCGTCCAGCGCCGTGACGCAGTGCTTGCGTTGACAGAAGTCCTCAGGCACCATCCCCGTACAAAAGGCCTCTTTCAGCTCGGGTGCTTACTGGGAACTTCTGACAACTCACGCCGACACTCGTTTCTAGATATAACGAGAACTCTCATTAAGGAGCCTCAAGAGGAAATTTTGAGCGATTTTAAGATTGGTGAACGAAATGTTATTGTCTCGACGGCTGTCGCAGAAGAAGGTATTGACATACAGGCATGTGGTAGCGTTATCAGATGGGACCCTCCCACGAACATGGCCAGCTGGGCTCAGAGTAGAGGGCGGGCCCGTCGTCAGAGAAGTACTTTTACTTTGATGTTTGAAAGAGGCGGAAATCACCAAAAGGATATCGTAAAATGGGTAGAGTTGGAGCAACAGATGGTCGCGCTATATAATGATCCATCAAGAGAGCTAGAAACCTTAGACGAAGTCACTGTGGACGATGAAGAAGATGACGTGGAATTCCGGGTAACATCGACGGGGTAGAAATTTCTACTTATTGTTACAATATTTTTTTTTACCTTCAACTGATAATGTCTGTAGTGCTCTTCTTACTCTTCATTCAGCCGTCTCTCATCTCGCACATTTCTGTGCCGTAATCCCAACCACCTCACATGTCGATAATGCACCGTTGTACGACACCGAACCCCCCGAATTGCCAGAAGGCTGGCATTCCTACCAACCTCGATCTAAGAAGAGCGTTATTCCCTACCCGGGCCCTTTTGGCTCCAAAGTGACCCTTCCCCGATGTTTACATCTCCCAACGCGGGAATTCTCTGTAGGACTAGAGTATAAGACGAGAATTTCAGCCCATAGGCACGCAGCTTTCAAGGCATATCTCGCTCTTTATGACGCCGAGCTCCTCAACGACCATTTACTACCCATTACTAGCGTAGTCGAGCCACAATTAGAGGACGAGGTCAAGGCCTTGCTTCGAGATGTAGAAAAGAGGGCCGGTTTTGCCAACGTTTCTATCCAAATGGATCCGTGGGCACCAGAGGAGGACGAAGATTGTTGGCGGATGTATGTATTAATTATTGACACACTTCCCCCTCTTCGCCTCCTTACGCGGTCGGGGCATATCTCCCTCCCAGAAGATAAAGGACCGCTCCTTTACCGCTCTGGTTACGACCCACTGCAATGCTACATCAAGCCCGCAGGGGTGCTGAGCCTGACCGACACGATAGTCGTGCAGGCTCAAGAATATACCAGGCGATTGTTTTGGTCGCTCAATGGCTCCCGAATGAAATGGGACAATCTCGATTTCTCGTATCTTTTCTTGCCTATTCACCAGGATGCTGATGCCCAGTGGGAAACACGCAGGACGTGGCTTACTGAGATCAATCGATCTCTCAACTTATCGCACGCTGATGAATTCTTCGCCAACGGAGAGACGTTTGGTGCTGAATATTTATACCCTGACGACATCGCGATCGTGCGGAACGGATTCCAATTCGCAAAAGGCTACCATTTCGTACGATGGCGATTTGAAGTCTTATCCCCCGAGGAAGAAGTGGAATTCCGGGAAAATTATTCTCGTTTTAGTGACCTGGAAATCACATACCCCCTTCTTGTCGTCGAACCCCTTCCACCGCGTACGAATTTTCTTATTCCTACGCCTCCGCCAACAGGACCTCCCTCAGAGCGGAAGACAATATTACTTCTTCCCAGACTGTCTTCGATTGTGCTACTCTCGAAAGCCGATATAGAATATGCGTTCTTGCTACCATCAGTCCTTCGATCCGTTTCCATGGCCTTGACTGCAGAGTCCCTACGAAGGACTTTGTTCATTGGAACGCCGCTTTTTGACATTCCCCTGCCTTTATTGATCACGGCAACGACAGCTCCAGTTTCTGGGGAGAAACACAACTACCAGCGATTGGAGACTCTAGGAGATACAGTCCTTAAATTTGTCGTTGGAATCCAGCTCATTGCTGAATATCCTCTTTGGCACGAAGGATATCTTACTAAAAGGAAGGACCACGCAGTTTCTAACGTCCGCCTGGCCAAGGAAGACATCGCAAAAGGAGTATATCGCTGGATTATTAGAGGTATGGTTCTGACGTGGTTGACTATCAACTGAGCTGACAACTACCTTGTTAGATCGGATGCTGGGCAAGAAGTGGAAGCCTATGTATCTCACGAACCAAGATACCATGGATACCCCAGCGGACACTACTACAGAAAACGATATAGAACCTCCGCAGAACGAATCAGGAAAGTCAAAGAAGAAGCCCAAACAACGCCAAGAGCTATCCACGAAAGGTGGGTACCCTCCCTGTGAGCTATGCAATTGACTAACACAACATTCCAGTCTTGGCGGACGTAATAGAATCCCTTATCGGCGCCGCATACATCCACGGTAGCTTCGACCTCGGGTACGAATGCGCCAAATTCTTCGATCTCGGCCTTAAATGGGCGCCCCTCCAAACCCGCATAGAATCCCTGCTTCTCCGGATAGAAACGCACGACAACCTCCCCAGGCAGCTCGAGATGGTAGAACACATGCTCGGATACACATTCCAAAGGAAACACATCCTCATCGAAGCACTAACCCACGCAAGCTACGAACAGGATCCGCACACTTCGTCGTACGAACGGCTCGAGTTCCTCGGGGATTCCGTCCTTGATATGGTCGTCACGGACTTCTTGTACCACGCCCCGGGAAAGAACTACAGCCCCGGCCATCTGTTCCTGCGCAAGTCCGCCATGGTCAACGCCCATATCCTCGCCTACGTCTGCCTGCGCACTTGCGTTCAGATCGACGCCGCTATGCCCGGGCCGTCCCCCGATGGCCACATTGCATTCCAGCCTGATACGCACCTCGTCTATCTCTGGCAGTGCCTCCTGCACTCCAGCCCCAGGGTCCTCGAAGACCAAGCCAACTCCCACGCCCGGTTCATGAAGAGGCGCGACGTGATCGAGGACTCCCTACGGAACGGGGACATATTCCCGTGGGCGGAGCTAACTCGCCTGCAAGCCCCGAAATTCCTCAGCGATATCATTGAGAGCCTCCTCGGAGCTGCGTTCCTCGACTCCAGTGGGAATCTGGACGTCGCTAAAAGCGTGGTGCGTCAGTTGGGGATCATGCAGATCATGGAGCACATAGTCGAGAAAGACGTGGACGTCCTCCATCCGGTATCGAGATTGTCGCTTTGGGCAGGCAAACATGACAGGGAGCTCAAATACGAATACGAGAAGGAGAAAGGGAACGTAAGTTGCATTATTATGGTGGACGGGAAGGAAGAGGTCCGCCAGACGGATGTGTATCGTGGTCTGGCGAGCCAAGAACAGGCCAAGTTCCTGGCAGCGGAGAAGGCGATCAAGATGTTCCGCCTGCGCGACGTGAACATGAACTATACTCTGATGAAACGCAAGACGACCCCGAAGAAGAAAAAATCGAAGAAGAACGTCCAGAAAGACTCGAAAGAACCGAACGGTGTGAATGCATAAGCGATATACAGCGTTGATACAAGACAAGTGTACAGTACAGATATGTTTCCTAAATTTACAAACGGAACAAAGCGTGAAGACTATAGGAACCCTAGCCAGGGCAAGTAAAAATGATGGGGAGATCTCAGTGCTCTGCCTCTTCCCAGGTACGGCCAACGGTCTTGATAAGATCAGCCTCGGTGACCTGTTTCCCGCTCGAGAAATACCCAGCAGCGATCTTGGCGTCGATCTCCACGCGAGAATCAGGTGGGATGAGGTGATCTACAAGAATAATAATAAAAAATAAGCTCAATCTAGCGAGATCGGTTAAAAGCATACCAGGGATATCATATCTGTGCAAGATGGGAATACCACTCTTGACGATAGCGTCGTATTTCCTGGACAGAACAGAAAGACACATGAGATTGAATATGTTTGAAATAATGCGATGGAACTCACATATCACTCATCGACACCATCTTGTCAATTTTCGTGATCCCCAACCAGTGCAACACGTCCGGCATGAGGGCCTGGAACCGCATATCCTTCACACCCGCGATCAGCTCCGTTGATTTGAAATATTTATCAGCAGAATCTCCTCCCCTCTTTCGTAGATTGTAAACAAGGTATCTGAATATTATGTTTGAGACCCAGTAGTTCGGTGAACAAAAAAAAAAAATCACGTACTTGGTAACTTCTCCCAGAGCTCGACCTTCCTTGCGGAAGTACACAACGACCCCGACGCCGCCTGTAATATTTTGAAAAAAAAAAATGAGCATAGCTGCATACTGGAAAAATTGAAAATCAGGTAACGGACCTTTCTGGGCGCCGCGAATGCATTCCTCAATGGCATAGGTAAGGTATGGCTTGCAAGTGCAGATATCAGAACCGAAGACATCGGACCCATTACCTGGACGAACATGCTCAACATATTTTTATCTGATTTTCCATGAGAATTTACGTACATTCATCGTGAACGCGAAGGGTTAACTCCTTCGACTTGTCCGACATGAAAGCAGGATTTCCAACTAGATCGAGGGAATAACATGAGATTGGGGTTGGATCTAAATAATTATCTACGAAACGTACAGATGTACACAGTCAAGTTCCCGATGGGTGGGAGGAAGACCTTGATGTCCGGGCGCGTGATGAGTTCTGGGTACATCCCTCCAGTATCCTCGAACAAGGCGCGTCGAAGCAAGCTTTCGGAACTACATGTTTTTCGATTAGTAACATGCATATCCAACAAAAGACTATACTTGCATTCCAAACCTTTCGGCAACCCCCGGTAAATACCAGACAGGTTCCACGGCAGCCTTACTAACAGCCACTTCCACACCACTATACGCGTTGCTGACTGAACCGTCCGCGTTGGTCGCAGGCCGCGATTTCAAAACGATCTTTCCATCCACCTCGATCTCACCCTTCCTTGCCGACTCGTCCAGTTCGCTCATTTTTAAGTGGGCTTTGGTCACCGCGATACTCGGCCGAATGTCCAACCCATCCTCTTCGATCTCTTTGTGATAAACGCTGGGCACCAGGTGACCGTACGGATCAAAAGACACGATCTTGGACGGATCGGACCATGATGGTTGTGGGGGAATGGAGACGGGGGGCTCGGTCTGGCTGTAGTCGGGCTTGTGTGTCGGGGACAGAGAACCCATGGCGATGGAGAGGGCGCGGTAGATCGAGTATGAGCCTGAGTGAGCGCCAACGGCATTACGGTGCTTGATGGACGAAGGGAGGCGAGAACAGATTATAGCGCCGCGAGTTTTAGGATCGGCCGCCCCCCATTGCATCGGGTGGGGCTCGATTCCGAATTGATCTGGGTATGCTATTGGAAACACGCGTCAGCTATCCAACACAAAGAAATGGAAAAATGCTTGGAAAAAGGGGGCGAAGTGGTGGTTTAAACTCTAGTGTTCAGCTAAACGAGACTTACTGGTCAGGTTGACTCGACCAGGATACAACAACTTCTCGCGCTCCTTATCAGTGCCACCTATTATCTGAGTCTTCGGCGTTCCAACCGTGGGTGCAGCAGACGATAGCGATGCCTTTGGAGGCGCGACAGCAATCGGTGAACTTGCAGCATTATCGGATGTCATCGAGGACGAACGGCCGTGATCTGAGTCGTGTTTAGGCTCCAAAGGGGTTGTATCCTTTTTGTTGCCTGTGATGGCGTCCAGCTACATGATGGTTACGATTAGGATCCGTCTGAACCGAACAGAGGCGATGGTGAATAACGTACTTTGGCTTGCATTGTCTGCTGCGATACCTGCATGGCGTCGAGCTGAGCCAGTATTTGAGTCAAAATGGCGTCTGAGACGGGCATTTTGTTGGATTTGGCTTTGGATATGGAGAGATGGTGGGTGAATGGAAACAAAGAGGATTAAGAGACAAGAAGAGATAAAATCTCGCGGCGAGGCTGGGGCGTGTCAGGGGCTACTCCGCGTTGTGATCGGAAACTCCGGACTCCGCCCTCCTGATCCGGCCTATTAAAATTCAAATGACGTCATTTTTTCTTTCTCTTTCCATTGCGGTTTGGCTAGCTACACTTTGATAATTGTACAACAATTGCAGACAAAAAGACAAAACAAGATAGCAAAGAGTAGGCATGGGAGGGGTAGAGGTAGGCATGGATTTATCGTTGTGCATGGGGCATAGGGGCATATAGAGGGAAGCATGACTGATAGAAAAAACGAACAAGAACAAGAACGAAAACACTCAACAATAATAGAAAACTTGAACGAAAAAAAAAAAAGCCTCGAAATCGATGTGTAGCTGCCAACCGAATATTCCTTTTACTCAATGCACCTCTCGAACATCATAGCTGCATCCTCGGGGACCTCCTCGAAATCCCAACGTCTTCTGATATCCAGCACGACTCCCCGCGCTTCGGTGGTAAGCTCATCCAAGTCATCATCGGCATCGTCGATGACAGTGAGGACGTTGGTGAAACCAGAGAAAGAACGTGAGCGGCGAAGTTGGGATATGTGCTGGAGAGGGCCGTTGGCCGTTTTGCCTCGCGATGACGCAGCACGGTGCATAACCGGTGCATGGGCCTTCGCGTCCGTCTTTTTCTCCCCATCCGACACAGTAGCCCTACGACGTTTCGTGAACATTGACGCTGACGAAGACTTAGCCCGGCCAACAGTGGGCTCCAGACCGGGAAGTTCGCCCTTGGCCTCTTTCGCAGCAGTAGTAGCCGTGGCCGGTGCGTCCTTGCGATGCAGGATGTTCGACATGGTCTTTCGAATGGCTTTGTAGGAAGGCCAGGTGCGACGGCGTGCGCGCAGGGCATCCTCACTCGCGTTCTGTTCCTTCAACTGCCTTTTCTCCTTCGCCATCTTCGCCACCTCCTTGTCCATATCCGCGTCAGAGCGCCGGATGATGCGTACTGGGACGACGGGGCGACGATCGGTGCAAGTCAAGGTGGATGGGGCGAGACTGCGTGCATCGGAGTCCTTGGCCATCTGAGCGAGGGCCCATTGCTCTGTGGCAAGAGAAGCGCGTTCGAGGTCATCGCTTACTGAAGTGGTACGAGTGGTAGTAACGCTACCTTCACTGGATACGCTTGGCTCCATCGCGAAGTTGGGCAGCTTAGAGTACTCGAATTCGAAGTCGGTCGAAGTTGGGCGGGAGCGGACGAAGCAGCCTTTGATAGAGGATGTTGGGGAAAGAGGAGGCTTAAGGTTATCGCCGGAATGAGAGGTGTATATGAAGACAGCGGACGGGGGGGCGGTGTCAACGGTGAGTTGAGCAGGCATGTTTGAAAAATAAAAAGAGTGGTGTGGTGTGGTGTGGTGTGGTGTGGTGTGGTGGAGAGTATAGGTACAAGAGATTTATGTTGGCACTGAGGTGGCGCTGGGGGGTCTAATCAAACTAAGATGAACGACAAGGTCCAATCCAGCAAAACCTGGCCTCTTTATATGAAAAATCAAAGCGGACACCCGGCTATAGCCAGAACGAACACAATGACCTCAAAAATTCGGGCGGGCTAAGCGAGCCCCGCTTTGCCTAACCGGCGACCCTTACGACGTATGAAGAACTGAACCCGCGCAGCCCATTGTGTGCGCGGTGGCATTGGCGATGGCCATCGAACACATCGCGCGACTGCCAGAGCCCCGGAAAAACAGGTGGTCCAAGTTCCGTTTTCAGAGTTCAGAGTGGGGGAGTTGGCCATAAGGGCCCCGGGACATTCTACAACGGGAGCTGCTCGGAGGAGGGCTCTGGCTGTTTAGACATATTTTAATGAGCTTGTTTGATAGAGATTCTTGGCAGCAGTGCTTGTACACACCTAGGTCTTAAGTATGTCATTGTGAAGATAAACCCGGATTGGGATACTTTTGAACGAGGAAAACATTGGAACTTTGACTTCTAGGTTTCGGCGTATCCTCGCGTCATGGAATAAGCACATCTCCTGGACACCAATGACCAGCGCATGATGAGAAACAAGGGTATGGCTGCAGAATAGGAAGAGTTGGGGTGAAGATACAAGTCTATGATACCATGAGGCCCAGGTAACTGTTAGTAGTGACGACTACTCTAGGACGTGGCGAAAGGAACTGAACAAATTTGGACGTCCACAAGCGTGACGTGGAAAAGTTCACGAAAGAGTCACATGATCCGTGATTGCGATCACCTGATGAATCCGATTATCCCATATGGCCACCGCGTCAACTCACCGCACATGTCGGTCAGCCCTCCACTTCATTCATGAACGCCTTAAATATGTCCTCGTCTATTTGTCTCGCCCCTCTATACGAAATGAACTCGGTATTCTCATGCAGCCCACAGGCCACCATATGCAAAACTTAAAACTTAAAACTATTGAAAACTTTCTAAACGGGTCATGACTCATTGGATGATGAGAACAGACCTGGGAGCCTCAAATTTCAAGCACCTATCCTCTGTTCTCCTGTTAGGCGATTAACAAACCACTTTTGAATACTTTCCGAGCGTTATTGGACTTTGTGAGGAAAAGTTTTGTCTAGGCACTGTCCAGCGTTCGGGATGGCAAAAGGTGCGGTTCCGAATCCCGATGGTCAACATACCAAGTGATAATCTCCGTGCGTGCCCTGATGCCAAACTTTAAACGGGATTAAATTGGGTGAGGCGTATTTCTGGAATAAACAGCCTATTGATCGGGTTTGTCGCCTTTTCCTATCACCCTATAATTCTTATCCCAGGAAAGGCTTTGAAGAGCTAACTTCTCGCAGGAGGAATTTGTGGCTGACAGATAATATGTATTATCATCCTCAGGAATCTCGCCTTGTAAGCAACATATCAATAAATAAACATAGACCGGATCTAAACGACCTTTTCATACTTCTCCAGACCTTTCATAAATTTAGCCCACCGGCCATCACTCCAAGCCGTCACTTCCTGCCACTCAGGACTCGCCTCGCCGAAAATCTTCCTCACCCACAAAATGTACGACGCAATCACCAAGTCGGTAAAGCAAACAGTTGAGCCCATGAAGTAGGACTCCCCGGGACCCTTTCCTTTCTGCAACCAACCATCGACAGTCTCGAACGCCGCCTTGACCTTGGCGCACTCTTCATCCTTCTTCTTACCCACCGGCGGAATATCCTCCAACTTTTTCCCATACTGCGATTCCCTCGTGCGCCGGAAGTACTCCTCGCTGCGGGGGTTGAGTATACCGTTGGTGGCTGGCAGAACGAATTGCCATAGTGGATCCAAGGTCGAGGCGAACGCCTGCAGTGCGGCTTGTTGTAGAGAACGTGTTCCAGGGGGGAAGAGCTTAGGCGTCTCCGGATACTTTTCGTCCAAATATTCAGCGATAAGGATTGAGTCGGCCAGGGCAGTCCCGGTGGATGGATCGTAAATGGCGGGCAGGGTGTATAAAGGGGTGCCGTCTTCCTTTTTGTAAGCCGTCACAATTCCGAGTTTCCTGCATACTGCCTCGATATCTGGGTATTCGACCCACTCGGTTTTGTAAGGAATACCCTTGAAGTTTAAGGAGTACCTGAGCGTTGGAGGTCAGCAAATACTGGGCATGGGCATTTTTATTGCTACACTCGCCTTGTCTTGCATGTGTTGGGCGACCAGGCGTTTCCTGGGGCGGTGGAAGGTATATCATAGAAGGTGATTAGGTTGGACATGTCTTCGTGATCAAGCAAAATCGAGCGATCTTCCTTCTCCCTTCATATAGAAGAAATATTTGGACGACTCGTGACGAGATCACGATTTCAGTCTTTCATAATTCGAAGAACCCCAGGTATTGCATCATATTCTCATGGGGTGCATCATAACTTCGGGCAACATATCAGGTTAGGCTGATTACAAGTCGCACTACCTAATTAACATTGGTTATTACAAAATGGTTTCGTATTTCTCAAGGTTCGTGAGAAGTTCACTCCATCTGCCCATGTGCCAGCCTTTAACTTCGGTCCACTCCGCACTATCCTCGCCCCATACCTTTTTCATCCACAAAACATAACCCGCCATAGCCAAATCGGTAAAAGTGGCATTCTCACCCATGACAAACGGACCCTCCTCTTTCCGCAATAACTCATCGAGGATGTCAAACCCTTCCTTCAACTTGGAAAACTGCTCCTCCTTTTCCTTCCCCGAAAGAATCAGATCAACCAAATGCGGTCCGAACTTAGTCGCTTTAAAATACACCTGGCTGGGTGGGTTCAAGATGGTCGCCGTGACGGGCATAATGAGCTGCCAGAGTGCCCCCAAAGCGGTGCGGTGTGCAGCCAAAAAAGCGGATTGAAGGCCCTTGGTGCCGGGTGGGAAGAGGGCCGGGGCATCGGGGTAGGTCTTGTCGAGGTACTCAGCTATGAGGCTGGATTCGGCAATAGATGTTCCCGTAGACGGATCATGAATCACGGGGAAAGTATACAGTGGGCTTCCGTCCGCCCGTTTCGAAGTGGGGAGCGCGCCGATCTTCTTGCACGTTGCTTCTATGTCTGGATATTCGACCCACGCTGTCTGATACGGGATTCCCTTAAAGTTCAGAGCATACCTTGGTTCAAAATTAGATCATGATGCGCTGTTATTTTGATGGTTCACTTGCCTTGCTTTCCAGGTATTAGGCGACCAGGCCTGCCCCGGGATAGTAGAGGGAATATCGTAGAAAGTTATCATTTGACGAGGATGGCTGATGGGAAGAATAATACTGGTTTTCGGTGAGTTCCCGACTCTATTTAAAGTGATGATCTCCCCCCCAATAAAATGAATTTGATTTGGGCCCGCCCTGTAATCGATCGCCAAGACCCCGACTTGGTAAGCTTCCTCAATAGCCCACGCGTTGCACAGATACCCCAAAATTACAAAGCGCGAGGCGTGAATGCTGAGCGACCCGCCCGTGATCTGCTGAGAAAGTCCGTGATGGATGATACTCATCAACGCCCCCCCTCCCCCCCCCAAAAAAAAAGAATTGAGGACGCGACACTGGAGCGTCCTTGGCTATTTTCTGGTTTTTGAAAATACGGGACTTGAGGAATTTCTCGCCAATTATTCAAAGAAATAAAGCAGCGATATCTGCAGCTTGCGTGATTTTTTTGGCTTTGGCCTCATGAATTGTCAGACTTCCGAGTCGGCGTCCTCAGATAAAAGATCTCTGGATCATCGTTTCGCCATCCGTTATTTTGTCTCCGCTTAGGGCACACAGACCGAGGACGTTACTAACGGTGGAGTAAAATGCACGAGGAAATATACTGTAGAGTCTCCCGTCACGATGCTGAAGCATTCATTTTCAAATTCGTCCGCGAACTTATCATAATCGACTATCTCTCTAATCTTATCTAATCGGATTATGTAATTTTTCTTCAAATCCGTTCAACGTGACCCGGTTGACGCGTTGACGTCTGCCGCGTGACCACGAGATTTTCTTGAACAATGTTCGTCCCCTCGACTAGCCATCCTCAGGCTTTTCAACATTTCTTTTCATTCTCTCTACCGTGCCACTCTTTATTCGAGTTTGTACCTTCTGTGATTCTCTATCATTGATTAAGCTTCTTCACAACATACGCTTTCTCGTAACGAATTTGAAACAGACTCGGGTTCAACTCGGGTTTATCCCCAGAGGCAATCACCCGGAAACCAGATTGTTGTTTGTGCCTGACGCAACTTGTCGACGAGACATATATTCTGCGCGCCTTCTCGAAACTGGACATCAACAAAGCACGGCGAAACCCCAAGTGATACACTACCTGCAGGTTCTCAATGGCGGCTCACATGTACCGACTACCGATCCTTTAATCCTCCCAAGAATTTTGCGAAACTGGCTGCCTTGTTCTTTATTTACCCTTCGCGGTCTGCCCTGTCTTATCGCTTATGCAGAACGCTCTTTCAAATTCGCCGGTGAACGACAAGCTGTCGAGCACAAAGACGTACAAAGATATGGCCATCGACAGCCGGACGTGCTTGGGATATATGATGGGTGCGTCTAACGCACCCTCCAAGCTTTGGAATTTAAGATTTGATTTCAGGATGATAGTACGTCGTGGGCAAAACACGCCTACGAGAGCGCCCAATCAACAAGTTATTTTTAACTTTGTAAGATTCCTCCCCCCCCCCCAGGCGGGGGCCGTGTTGATTGTACTCATTTCGTAAAAAAGTGTTGTATTGGCACAACCATGCGTGCAGCCACACCGCCCATACTCCATGGTTACTTCAAAAGGGCGCCGGGAGCTGCGGAGGTATACGCAATGCCATACTATGCGACAAGTGTTTGAGCACATCCACCTCCGCTGACTCAGCAAAAATGTTCGGACAGGGGTTGGCAGGACGGATGGAAATATGGATTTGTTAACGCTTTCAGCTCCAGATCAAAAGGGTGTCGAGCCTCCAACCTGTGCATATTTTTGTCATAAAGGACGACCGGTCAATCATGGCCTATCAGTGACACCGACAGCACGTCTATCGCGTTTTTATAACACGCCCTTCGTGAGCTACCACACGCATTCCTACTTTCCTCTTTTCACGTCTGCTTTGCACCTTTTTCTCAATGTCTGGCCTGAACGGTACCAGTAAGTGTCTCTCCCTCCCATCCAAAAACATCTCTCTGATTCATTGGTATACAGATCCGTCATTAAATGACGCCAGTTTATCTTCTACGTATGGGTACATTCCTACCGAGAGCATTGCGATACTTTTCATTGTACTCTTTTCTATATCTACAAGTAAGTTTCACTTCCGTCACGGTCCTTAGCGATCGTAACCCATACATTTTAGTTCTTCATGTTGGACAAGCAGTTTTCTCTCGAATGTGGTGGTTACTACCTACGGCCGGTTTATGTGGCGTGATGGAGATACTGGGATGGTCTGCGAGGCTTTGGTCAAGCATTTCCCCCCTAATGAACACACCATTCATCATTCAGTCAGTAGAACACTGATTATCGCTTTTCGTCAATCAATCACGCTTACATGACGTGTTATTAGAATCACTTCCACGATCCTCGCACCCACGCCCCTCGTCGCTGCAAACTTTGTCATCCTAGGAAGAATTATTGTCTCTCTGGGACCAGCGTACAGCCGTCTTAGTCCCAAGTGGTGTAGGTGGCTTTTCGTTTGATAATTTGCCATATATCCTGACTGTATCATTCGACTTCAGATACTATTGTATTTTGCTCATGCGTGAGATTTCTTACCACGTTCCGTCTGGGATACAACCTGATTTAGAAATTGATCAGGATGTGATATCTCTCGTCGTTCAATCAGTCGGTGGCGCGATGGCTTCTATTGCCTCGGGGAACAACGAAGACCCGACTCCGGTAAGATATATTTATAACTTTCGTACGCATTTCAAATGGCTTGATTTTATTATGTTAATAGGGGGGAAACATCATGCTGGGAGGGATCATATTTCAAATGGGTGCGTTCCATGTGCATTGTCCCGAGGCGCTGCCACTAAAATATAATAATAGCCACAATCACGATTTATGTGATATGTGCCATCGAATTCTTTGTTCGCTACTTCAAAAGGCGCCCGGTCAGGTCTGTTCCCCTGAACGCTGCTGATGGGAAGGAGTCATCAATCCGAGGATACATGGACAAGCGTCTCAAGATCATGAGCATAGGTTTATCATTCAGCACTGTCTGCCTCTTTATTCGGTGCGTATAATCAGTAAGTTATGGATAACCCTGAAACCAACTCAACACCTCTTATATCTTAGTTCCATATACCGAACGATCGAGTTGGTCGATGGGTGGAATGGAAAAATTATAACAACTCAGGTCTATTTCAGTGAGAATTGTTCACTTTCGTTGAAGCCTGTTAGCTAATGCATATTCCACAGACGTCCTGGATGGTGCAATGATCGTGCTGGCGATGTACACCTTGAACTTTGTCCACCCCGGAGTGTTCCTGAAATCTTCGGGGATGTCCGAAAGGGACAGCTCTGACGAATTTTTAGCTATGAAGGCTGCAAAGGCGTATGGACACAGCAATGATAGCACTGCTTGAGTCTGTTTGGGCACAATGACCTTTCCCCATAAACCTTTTATTATAACTGCACTTTTGGTTCTGGTGGCTTGGAATTAACGTGAAGGCGCTGGACTTTATTTTGTATCTCGAATCTATTTGGACTTTACACACATTAATGCTATGGCACGAAATCAGTATAATACGTTACTTGTAATTTATCATGCCGTACTTATATATAACACCACTCGTTCAACGTAACACACCTCGATCATTTTGGAACATAAGTATATACGACCACCACTCCCCGTTCGAGGCTACATCGAAGATTGTAGAAATATCTCCATTCCAGTAATGGAAGTTCTAGACGATAACTTGTAAATACGATTGGATATCAACCGAGGGGCCAATGCAACAGAAAAATTTAAAGGGGCCTTGAAAAAAGTTACTGTACCTACTGCCTACTGTGATATTAAACGCTTGCATGGTAGTGATTGCGAGAAATTTTTGTCGAGACCCAAGAATAACATCTTCGATTCTCAGCCCAAAGATATCACGTCGGCCATGTCGGCTCCTGGGGAATTTTTCAATTCCCGGATAATGATCGATGACCCAGCTACATCACTTGGCTCTCGGGCCTCCTGTTAGTGCGGGCCTGAATATCCGGAAACCGTCTCCGCATGGTGATCTTGGGCACGGTCAGGCCTCGTGTGGAGACTGCTGTTTATCTGCTTCTCCCAGCATGAACCTCAGCCTTCACTTGAAGTGGTCGCAAAGCCAACCTCACCATTCTCTCAATCGCTTTCTAAGAACGACATTACATGTACCGCAACGCCACGGTCATCAAATAACCTCCATTCGTCGAGGCCTCTCAACTTCCAACCGTTTGCAAATACCTGAAAGCCCTACCTCCGGGAAAGCTACTAGCGGTATCCATAAGGGCTACTCCAAAGTGTTACTGATTGCGGCGTCTGTTGCGAGTGGGATTATTGGGTATTCGATCGCACAAACAAGACAAGTGCCCGCCCTCACCCCAATTGGACTAGATACCACTCATGATCAAGAACCTCAATTCGGAACTCGAGAAGATTTCAAAAAGGGAATTGAAGAACTCCGACAAGCCTTTTCCTCACAAGACGCCGTTTCTACAGACCCCGAAGATCTCCACGACCATGGTTTCTCTATATATGACTATCATCCAGGTACGAGATGTCCGACCTGCTATTTTAGTTTGCTGAACTTTATTGCTGGTGTCAGGATTTCCACATAGTGTAGTTGTGTATCCTGAGTCCACGGAAGATGTTGTCAAGATTGTCAAGATCGCGATAAAGTACAGGATGCCCATAACCCCCTACTCCGGTGCCACAAGTCTTGAAGGGCAGTTCCGTAGTGTAAGTTATTCATTTTACAGTGACAGAACCTACATATTCTCCATTAGCATGCCGTTGGAGGTATCTGCGTTGACCTCGCGAATATGGATCGTGTCCTGGAAATTCACGGTCCGTCGAAATGCAGAAAAACACGAGGTATCCGTGGCTTACAGCTTTATAGAAGCCGACTCGGACCTTGTATGCCAGCCGGGCGCGAGATGGATGGATATCAACGATATGCTGAAGAAAAAAGGTACTGGAGAAGAATATGTCCTGATTCCAGAAACGCTGAGAAAATGTCGCACCAGGAATACCTCTCTTCTTTCCCGTGTGTCGCATTTTAACTGCAGCCAGATCACATTATATCTTGTTATAGATTGATCCTGCACCTGGAGCGACTATTGGAGGTATGCTTAGCACAGGGTGTTCAGGCAGTAGGCGCACCTCACCTAGACTCGATTAACGACTACTTACACCATCTCAGCCAATGCCGTGAGATATGGTACAGCGAAGGCTGAATGGTTCCTCAACGTGGTACGTTCTGTGATTCCGGCCAGTAACAGGACTAATCTTTATCCAAGACTGTGGTTCTGCCTTCTGGTGAAGTCATAAAGACGCGCCGCAGGTCTAGAAAATCTTCTGCAGGGTTCGACACCACCAAACTGTTCATCGGAGCCGAAGGAACCTTGGGAATCGTCACGGAAGGTAAGCACCTAATTTTCCCAGCTAAAAATAACCAACCTTTCATTTTCGACAGTCACCATTCGTCTGGCACCCCTGTTACCCACCAACGTCGCGATAGTACAATTCCCAAATGTCCAAAAAGCAACGGAAGCGGTGATCGAAGTTATGAATCAAGGAGTTGGAATTCGTTAGTCGAATCCACACACACCGTGTCTCAATTTTATAACAAAGGTCCTCAGAATGTGTAGAACTTGTGGACGATATTTTCATGCAGGCAACAAACAAATACGGGATGTCGGCGCGTAAATGGCCAGAAAAAGATAGTTTATTCTTCAAGTTCCAAGGGCATTCCAAGGCGGCGTTGCAAGAAACAGCAAAGGTCGTCAAGGCTGTTGTCGAGAAACACGGTGGAACAGGCTTTGAGCTCGCGCGGAACGACAAAGAGGCTACTGACCTATGGGCGGACCGAAAAAATGCACATTACTCTGGGTTGGCTCTCATTGACGGAGCGAGGGGCTGGAGTACCGATGTCTGGTTAGTAGTACGTGTATGAAGGGTTGATTATTACTGACGGCGCTGTGCCTTGCAGCGTCCCCGTGTCCAGGCTGCCAGAGCTAGTGTACGAAACAAAGAAAGACCTGGCCGAAAATGGTATCACTTCAACAGTGGTTGGGCATGTTGGCGATGGTAACTTTCACGCCCTGCTTCTCTTTCGCACAGATGAAGAGCTGGAGGTTGCACGGGAGGCAGTCCATAGAATGGTGAAGCGGGCCATAGCACTTGACGGCACATGTAAGTGGTCACACTTGCCCAAGCCATGACGCAAAAAATCCTCAGTTATGACTTCAGGCACTGGGGAGCACGGCGTTGGATTAGGAAAGAAAGAGTTTCTGATTGAAGAATTAGGCCTTGGAACGGTCGAACTTATGAAGACCGTCAAACGAGCGATCGACCCCCTTGGATTGTTCAACCCTGGAAAGGTTCTTGTCCCAGTCTAACGGGAGATCATGAACTGACTTCCATATTAGTTGTACCCCGATACGCCGAAACCTGAGGTGAAACCCTCTTGAGATCGTAAAAACAACACTTTGCGTTAGATTACTTTTTGATTGATAGAAAGAACATGAACGTTAGCCCGGGTGTTGGATATGAATGAAAAGCTCATCAGTATTACAACAAATCAATTAACAGCGACAGCCGGAGCCTGTATTTCGTTTTTTGCTACTCCGCTACCACCTCCACCCTGCTGCCCAGTACGAGCCACAGCTGCGCCCAGAGCTTGTGTTCGCAGGGCCAACCCACGAGTTTTTTCGATGACCGTTTGGTAGATCGGCAATGGTGGGCGGTTGATCTCAATTACGTTCTGCCCATCGCGTGTTGGTTAGCATTGCAAAAAAAGCAAATGAAACTAAAAACGAACCTTTTCAAGATCAATTTTAGCATCTGCGCCCATACGTGTCTCCCGAATAAGGTTCACAATCCATTTTTCACCCTCGTCACGCGAGAGGTTAAGACGTTCAGAAAGATCGCTGTATGATTGAACGTCAGATACAAGCACGTCTTTGAATGAGGAGTGCCAAAATACATACCCGATATCAATTTTCTGATGAATCCTGCAATATGCCTCGCTGATCAGGTACCGTGCGTTATCCAAGAACTCCTCCCTGAATTCGCCAAGGAAGAAGTCGTTCCCAATAACCTTCTCTGCGAGCGTCAGCTCTCGCTGTGCAGCCTCAAAATCGAATTCGATGTACAACTCCTTCAAAAATGAGGTGACAGGGTCTTGGAACTGATACTCCTCCATCTGAATCACCTTGACCACTTCGCGAATGGCGTGTCGTACTCGAGCCGACACAGGCGCTGCTGCTGAGGAGGGGGAAGAGGAGGACTTGCGAGAAAGGATGGCTGCTGTCGCAAGGTAGCGGAGGATCCATGGGCACGATGTCTGAATCGTGTTGAGGTAGCTTGGGGAGAGGAATGTTTCGAGAAGGAGGGTACGGCCCTGGGGGTGGTTGAAATAGACGAAGAGTGACCAGTGCAGTACCCATGTCCGTGAGTGAAGCTGAATTAAGGCGGGTTCAGTGGCTGCAGCAGAATGCCCAGGAACCGATGCGGATGATCGTGAATCGATAGCATCTCGAAGAGTATTGAGCTCCTCCAGAGCGACCTCCCATCGTCCTGTCAGGATATCAGAGGCGAGTTTTCCCCAATGTGCGGAGGTGTTGAGATCGTTGTCGGTTGATAAGACACGGAAATGATATAGATAGTCGGCAGCGCCGCTATAGTTCCCGTACGAGTATTGGAACTGCCCAAAGTTGTAAAGCGCAGTGATTTGTTCTAGAGTAAGCTATTGATATGTAGATTAGGCCTGTGATCCGCAAGTCTACCGTATATTGCCACGCACGTTATAATTGTCCTTCAGATACTGCAAGTTTTGGTTTTTATCCTGTCGTAGCGCTTGGGCCACATCAGGGTTCTCTATAACATCCAACACGGCCTGAGCCTCTTGTTGTAACCGCTCGTGTGTCGACACCGCATTTTGACGTTTTCCCTCGAATTCTGCAAGACAACATTGATCGATTATGTTTTATGGTATATAGGTCTACATATCTCACCTGCTGGTACTTCTTCATCTGGGTGGACCCTTTCAAATAGGTCTACTGCATAGTCGAACATGTTGGTCCCTTTTGCGAGCTCATACTGGGCAACTTGAACTTCTTCCACTGGGAAAATCGAGAAATCGACAAGATGAGTGAGTAAAGGAAGAGATAGATGGCGATCCAGATATGGGATTATCGTTTTCGTTAAGTCGTGTTCTGCCATTTCTGCTCGTGGACGTGGGGAGAGAGCGACGAACAGCCAAAATTTTGTTACACAGCCACATGGCATCCACGTGTCCAGATAATACTGCAACTGATTTCAATAAATTCAAATCTTATCTAAATTTCCGATAATTGCAATTTATTCCTCGATTTACGATATGACCAAGATAAATGCATACGAACATGACGAAGTCAAATACACTCTCAGAACCCGCCAATATTTGACCTCAAGTTCAAACAGGCCTTTGCAATAACAAAAAACTCCCCTGGAGTGGCCGCGTTTCCGATGCACTTGTATTCTTATAGATATCCCCCCGAGGCGGTACCCCGGTAGACACTACTAATGTTGTTGTATTCGGGAATTTGACTTCCCCAGCTCTATCTCCTTCAAGTCACAGCCAACAAAGAAATAAAAGCATTTTTTCAGTACACCGCGTCCAAAGTACCACACCGGTCGTTGGCAAGTGTATAGCCAATGCAGATATAAAAGATCGCATTTTGGCTTCTTCCTGTTCGAAATTACCTTGTGCTTTCGATTTCTCGCCGTGTTCCACGCCCCCAGGTCCTCGAAGGACAATGTTCGAGCCGAATGCTCCCCGTTATGTAACTGATACCGGTCGTTGAAGGCAATGTCATTCCGAACCTCCATTTTCGTAGGCGGTTAGCAAGGCCTACAAAGGGAAATAGTGGATGGTGTAAGGTGGGAGCGCTGAAACATTCCATTACGACCACATTTGCGAAGATCCGACAGGTTACCAGATTTTATGCCATTCTGTTTTGGCCTTGCATCCGAAGCTGATGTGTCAAATCGATCCAAGCAAGCAACCCAATTATTAGATAAATAGAAACATACATCCAATTCACATAAGTATTTGTCTTTTCAAAAATTTCTATTCAAGTCCCGTCGTCCTGTTTTTGCTTCCCCTTCGATGTGCTCCCCTCTAGCGCATTGAGTAATCGCTGGAGCATCAGCCCCTGCGCCTCCACCGTGGAGCGTAATTCCGAGATCTGACGGCTCAGCTCCGTCTGATTTTGCGCCAGCTTTCTATTCGAGAGGTCGCTCGGCCGCGGTGTTGGTGCCCCCGGATACATGAAAGGAAAATGTGCTGCTGTCGGCGAAATTATATCGTTTTCATGTGAGTCGTCGTCATTCTTTGGATTAAATTAGCCGAGGGAAAGGCAAAATAAATGGCAAGAGAGGTGACGAACCCTTCCGCGATTCATTTTTTCCCAGACGAGACTAAATTCACGCCCGAGCACGAAACTTGGAAGCGTGATTAATAAAAGGCCAAACATGAGAATGGGCAGAGTTATTAGACGCCCCAAGAAGGAACGTGGTGTAATTTCTCCATATCCAACAGTAGTGATCGCTAACAATGGTGTTAAGGCATAGTGGCAAGTGAAGTGATATGCACTCACTGACTAACACAAACCTAGATAATACGTTGTGGTGAGCTTACATGAATATGTTTGGAATGAAGGACAGACCATGCGGCAGCGGGTATAGACTGTTAACTAAGTTAGAACGACACTAAAGAATAGAGAAAAAAAGGATATTACCGAAAATTGTGTCGGATCACCATCTGCATTTACAAATGTTTCAAGTACTGTGTCCCATGAGCCCCGTTCGGTGAAATAACTTATTAACATGTTAGTTTCTAAAAGTCACATAAGATAAAGTAAACTCACAGAAGAGTACTAAACACTGTGAGTACCATCATGACGAAGAACCCAATGGCAAGTAGTGCGTGCTGTGATCGCCGTACAGACACATACATGACTTCGATAGTGCTAGGTGGATATAAAGCTCAGGAGTCGCTAAATGGAGTTAGAACCCACAGTAAGATTGTGTTGTTATAGCGGAATGGCTTGAACACGCGTAGGAGGCGAAACATCCGTAATATTGAAAATCTAAATAAAACTGACTGGAAACTCCGTATCAAGGCGTTGAAAGTATGAAGCGCTAGGTATGGAACATACGGTATCTTGCTGTAGAACAATTTCTATATAATAAGGAGCCACCGAGAGCAAATCGATTATCCCGAAAAATGCTAGGTTATTACGTAAGCACCAAGGACGAACATAACAACGATGGAGGGAGAACGTACACGTCGTCCATTTCAATAAACTCATCCAAGAGCCGCTCCACGCCAAACATCTCGCAATATATTCCACTGTGAATAACGCCACCAAACCTGTCTCCACTCCGAACCATGCGCGTGTTGAAATTGAATGGAACGCTGGAACGGTCTCCAATATTGTTACGAGTGCCGAAAAGAGAATGAGAAAAGTTGTGACCATGTGTATGACGAACGCCGAGGAGGAAGATTTCGGTTGCTCAAGCAAAGCGTGCAAATTCCGCCTCCAGGCTGGGTGGATGGCTGCCAGCGCGTTCTCATCGTTTGAGCGATTTTGGGAGAATAGGTCACCGATTGCTGCTGTTGAATGTAATCTTGGATCTTCGGTAAGGAATCTCGATGATTCTGACGGTCGTATTCGAGTAAGCTCGATGGACGGCGCCATCCAGAGGCTCTGGACCGTGGTAGCTGGGAAAAAGTGAATCGAGTTCGCTTATTTCTTCTGGGCACCCGTAGCTAACGGATCAATTTCGTATAATTTGCCAGATCCTGTTGTCCCCGTCATCAATGTTGCACCAACTCCGAACCACCATCGCAATGGCAGAGTCAGCTTGTACAGATACTTGAAGTGTAAACATTTTATCCTCAGATGCTCGAACATCTACCGATTATTATGACTACTCTGATTTCCCACCCTAGTATTCTTGCCAACGAGGACCAATTCCCATTAATTGAGACGTAGCGGACGCACCTGGGACACGCTAAGATTGCCACCCTTATGATTGAATATTCAACAACATTTTCTCAGTGATTTAACTACTTAAATCTGCTATCTATCAGCGAAGTTCCATCACTGCAAACTACCTTCATTGATCACCTCGCGGCTTACCACGCTAAGCAGTTTAGGTCCACGAGGGGAAATTCCTAAAGAGTTTGAGGTACGTTCCATGTGTTAAACGCCATCTGCCTACATTTCTAATTCTCGCAAACTACCCAGGAGCTCTAACGATGGTCCGTCACGCGACCCCCCAGCATACCTCCATTCACCACACCCCAAGATCAGCAGAAGCCCAGAAGCTACGAATTCTGGCGAAAAAAACGAGGCATGGATGCGGTTGAGTGCCAATACTGATCGTCAAGCCTCCCGGTCCGAGGCGCGTGGTACATCGACCTTGCTTACCTCCCCCTTCAACGTTACCCTGCCAGATTCCATGCATGACCGTCTCGTTCCGTTCTACTGCCTCCTTCAACCTCGGGTGTTCTAGTTCGAGTCTCCCGCTGGGCCACAACCTGCCCTCTACATTATCGCGACCCTTGCCCAGCCAACCGTTGTCCAGGTACTTTCGTGGTGACTTGTGATGGCTTGGCAGAGGTGGAAACCCCACACATGGACTTCCTTCGCAATCGGGACCGCGCAGGAGAATATTACATTGGACCAGAACCGTAGACTCGCGTGGCACTCTGGTGTATAGAATACATATAGGGATCGCGGTGCTTTTTAGAGCTTAACCGTTCAGTTCTCACTCATACCCCACATTACAAACACGACAGCAATCCTTATTATAATCCATTAACACACGGACTTAGCCTTGCCGCCCTTCCTTCTATTCCCTCGTTAGCAGCGCCTTGTAAAGAGCTCGCGAATAGTTTGCGAATAAAAAAGGGTGCTTATCGGCCCGAAATTCAGGGTGCTCGGATGTTGTACCTCCAGGTTAGATAAACCTACTCATATTACTTGCTTGAAATGAACAAGAATACGGGTAGAGATACGATATTGGAGAGAACCAACGATCCGGATTAAACAGAGAAAATGGGGACCTTACAATGGTCAGGGAGAAAGATGTTTAGTAGATTTGCCGAAAGTCCAGGATTTCACAATAGTAGATTGTTCATCCTGAAAAAAAGTGTCACATCAATTTCGGGCAGCGTACAGAATGTCGAAATAGGGTTAAAAATGTACTCATGGGATCACACCCAAAAACCTATCTATATCCAATACCATTACGATACCTTCAAGTGGCACCATCCCTTGACCACACCCATAGAATCGAAGTCCAACCGAATTCGATTGAAGTGTTGGTGAGGGATGGTGTAGGTATTTGGAAAGAGAACACCCGACAGAACAACAATTCTGGTTGCTTGACTAAAACCCATGTGCACGTTGCATTGATTCTTAGTCCAACCTTTTATCGCGTTTGGGCCGCGCGTGGGGGGAGTTCTCGGTGGACGCCGCTTGGCATTAGACTTATTCAAATGAACAGGACCTCTAGAAGTTTAAGTTCCCTGGGCGAACAACATGGAATCGAACGGATGTTGTGGGCAAGGTAAAGTTGAACCAACACACGAGTAGTGGTGGTGGATATTAGAGAATTGAGGTGATACGGTCGGCCAGCTCACTATCTTCCAACTTGTTTTCATCCTTGTTTCTGGCAGTTGTTGGGGATTTGGACTAGATACATGAGATACAGCTCTCCTAGCTCCAGTACCCGGGTACCCTAAACCCTCGTCTCGCGTGAGACATAGGAAAAGGCGTGCCGGCGTTTGGATCATAAAAGATGGTTCATTAGGTGATACCTGCAACGGTGTTGGTATGCGTGGTGGGGCTAGAACAATTACAAAAAATCAGCGAGGCGGTCGACCGTCGTAGTGATTTGGGCAAGAACTTACAGTTATAGGCCAAACTTTGTTACATTCATATTGTACATAGCGGGCTCGTAATTCTGCATCCAGACGCATGTAGAGAAAGGATATTGTTGGATTGCAACCCGGCCCATAGTACTATTAGTATGATGGGGCTGACAAGATAGAAACCGTGGTTGAGTGCGAATTTCTGCACTGCCACCGCCCATTTCTGCGTGTCAACTAACCATGACCACAGCGCGCACTAGCGACGATGAGACGAACTTTCACTGCATTCCTAAAGTTCCAAATGGCGAACCTTTCTCCGCCAGGATGTATAAGGAGTTGAAACTAAAGAGCAGAATCCGGTTGTTACCACCTACTCTGAAGCGAAGGGCAAAGAGAAAATGACGCGGGTGTGACGCGGAAGTTATGCTCAGTTGGGTGACTTTCGTAATGGTTCATAGCCCCGTGACTGAGGCCAATGTACGTACCGCAGTGATTGATACGCACCTTTGGTAATTGACAGCGTGTCAATTTTTTGCCAGATGGATTTCCGGAAATGTCATTTTCTTTATAGCCATAGTTTTTCCAATCTACAGTTCGACCGCACATTTCGATTGCATGCAAATAATTTCGAAGATTGTAGTACCACCCTGCCACGTCACTACCTACTCATTGTAATATAGCGCACTAGCTTGAATATCTAGGTTCGATTTTAAATATCAATGGTTTGTGTGACTGATTGATATCCTTCTACCTCCCCATTAATCAGCACACATGTGACAGTTCCAACGTTTCGGTGCTTGGGTCCCTAAAATCTATATCTGATACCCTATTTAATCACATCTTACGGTCTTCCCAGTTTCGAATTCCACTTATACCCCAGCACTTAGACTGATTGGTGCAGATGTTCAGTGACCTGCGCGACGCCTATTTCGATAGTTCAACACTTAACAATGTCGCTGGTAACTTCAATGTTTATCACGGTAACAAAGATACTGGTCAGCACCCTATTGGAAGATAAGATTAATTGATTCAATTTAACCTTCCAGTATTAAACATATTAAAGAATCATGTCGCTGCTGGCGCACTCCACAACTCTGGCGAGCGCTTTGATTCCCCAAAATGTCATCCTGGAACCCGTATTGCAGTCTTAAAAAAGATTGGGGACTGGTACAGGAACAAGGAGGCATCTACTCCGCACGTTATGTGGCTGTACGGGGCAGCTGGTGCCGGAAAGTCCTCCATTGCACAATCCATGGCCGAAGAGTGTCACAAGCTTCACACGCTTGCCGCCAGCTTTTTCTTCTCAAGAACCGCGCCGGGGCGTAATAACTCGAATCGTCTCATGGCTACCATCGCATACCAAGTCGCACAGGAGATTTCCGATACACAGCCGCATATCCAGCAAGCGATCGAGAAGGACCCTATGATTTTTTCCAAATCCATGGAGACCCAGCTCCACCACCTAGTGGTTGAACCATTGCTTCATCTCGTCAATAGTAATTCTTCAATCGATGAATCCTGGCCGAAACTTTTTATTATCGATGGCCTTGACGAGTGCAACGGCAGGGAGACCCAGCAAGCCATTATCCATTGCTTTGCCTCTGCTCTTACACAACAAACACTTCCACTCTATGTCCTCATTTCAAGCCGATCAGAGCAACCCATACGTGAAGTTTTCTCCCAGCCCGATCGTCACTGGGAGTATACACCTCTTGTCCTGGATCACGAGTATCAACCTGATGAAGACATTGCATTATTTCTGAAAGCCAATTTTAGTAAGATTCGGAGCACTCATGCGTTGAAGGGATCACTTCCGGAAACGTGGCCCTCGGACAGCGATATCGAGGCACTTGTACAAAAGTCATCTGGCCAGTTCATTTTTGCTTCAACTGTCATGCGATACATAAGATCGCCGCGACATCAGCCAATACATCGACTAGAAACTATTCTCGGACTTCGAAGATGCGGGGGTCCCACTCCTTTTGCAGAACTAGATGCATTATATATGCACATCCTGCAAGCCACGGAGGAAGATCAATACGACACAATCATGCGCATTTTTGGACTACTTGTGTGTAAAGGCTCGGGTTTCTTAACCTACAGGATGGATAAACAATCTGAAATAGAAGGCTTTCTTAACCTTGAATTTGGTCATATATATCTGGCTTTGGCAGATTGTTATTCAATAGTCCACCTCCCTCCCCCAGAAGCAGGAAAATCCCAAGTGATCCGCTTTCTACATGCCTCGATGTCGGATTTCTTGCTTGATCCGGACCGTTCGCACAGGTTTTACCTGGATCAGGGAAAAGTTCACGCTGATCTTGTACGGGCGTGTATAAGAGGCGTGGGCTCTCTCAGCAAGTTATTTTAGTACTAACAACTTACGATACAAACAACTAATTTACCCCCATCAGACGAAACTGTACAATTGTGTTCCTCACATGCACTGACCCGACACTGCAAACTTGCCCATATAGACCAAGTCTTGCTAGATGATTTACTTCGCTTTAATCTCTCAAATCTGTTTCAGATAGATACGGGACATATTGAAATGTTTGGCCTGGACTGGGATCGAATACACAAACCATGCCTTGGTCAAATCTTGTGGATCAGAGAGCAGGTCAATATTCATCCTGGTACGATGAAGATATGATTTCAACTTCCTGTTTTCAGGTTCAGAAGGAAGGATTCGACGTTCCAAAAGAACAGTTGGACCATCATTTTGAAACACTAGACCAGCACATAAAAGAACACCTAAGTAGAACCAGGTGGCTCGACCATGTGCCAGAGCTTTACGCATTAGCCCTTGAGATACGTACTCAGTTCAATCTGCGTACTGATAACGTCTCGGGCCGTTTACATCGTTCAAATATCTGGAAGTATGCCATACTTCTGTTTCATGCCGATCCACAAAAAATACAAACAAGGCCAGAGAAGAGTAGGTCAACTGACTCCGGAGTATTCAATTGGGAGAGGTGGGATACATTCTCTGAATTTCCTAAAATGCCTGACGCGTGGGTGGATGGGCCACTCATGGATTTTTTGCACAACCAGAAACGTGCAGGCCCTTATTATATCAGCCAGGAAGTCTATGCTCGTGTAGCACTTCGGTGCATAGAATTTATTTACGAACCTTACAAGCATGTCAACCATGCTTATTATCCGGACACACTAGAACCTAACGCCCGACCTACAGTCCACGAATGTGACACAGCATGCTCTCTAGGCCTTCGAATCCTTTCTTTTATCCTATCAAAAGCAGGACTACTAAAGGATCTCGTGGAGGGCCTAAAATTAGGGGAGAGTGCTCACTGGTCAGAAATTAGGGATGCGCGGGTAGCATATCTCGAGGTCAGATCGACTCACATATATATATTATGAAAAATAACCTGAAGACGGTCAGAAATATGACAATTGGAAAAATAACAAACCCTCAGATCAGACGGAAGTTAATCCTAGAACGGTCAAGCGACCACGGGAGTTGGTCGATTTTCCAAAAGATGATGGTTCCACCGAGGCGCAGGAGGGGGAAAGGGGGAGGCGGAGAAAGAAAACAACAAAGGAGACGTCCTTAGCTCGGACCCAACGAAGCTTAACGGTACCCACGGGATCACCTGTTAGTCGAGGATCTCCGCGGAGGTCAATGAGACTGGTGCGCAAAAGTTAAAGGTAATATTTGTATTGTGCGAAATACCTCGTATCATATCAATACGCCTCATCTTTGTGCCTGCACGCTATAGACTATATATCGTCCATAGCTGGTGGAAACAAGGTGTCATTGGACACAACGAGAAAACATGACACTGGGGCGCCACATGCGAATTGATGAGAGCCTCAATAAATATGGGTGTATGGAGGCTGCCCGTTGGGGTCTATGGGAGAGGAAGAGTAGAATCTTTCGCTCCAAGCTTGGAGGAATAAATCATATTTAATAAGGGAATATAAGGGCACTTGCATAAGGCTGAGATTGTACTAAACTTGGTTGAGTAATGCGGTATGATCAAATGAGTAGTAATACGAACCTTAGGTTCTTTAACCACCACAGTAGAAATCATATCGTTGTATCTGTGATATATATCCACGGACAGATGAAGCTGAATTAACTCAGTACAAAAGGGGGATTTTTGGGGGAAAGTAGATGTCGTCGGAGTCAAAGTTTTCGGATTCCAGCCCGATCATTCCCGGTCTACGTTTTCAAGCGATAATTTGAAAACCCACCCTACACTGTCCCGCCAATCCCTATACCTTGGACACTACCGTTAGAGACCTTACATTGTGACCGTTCCCCCTCAATAATCTGAAAGGACATCCTTGGCAACACTGTAATATCCGAGAGGTTCCTAAGTTTGATTTTGCAGTGGCAGCAAAAAAGCATCACCCTATGGAACGGCTACAAAGAATTCTTAGGGTTGGGAATTGCGGGGATTCCACCTTTTTTGCAGAACTAGATGCACTATACATGCATATCCTGCAGTCGGCCGATAAAGATCAACGTTCCACCATTCTACGCATTTTTGGCTTCCTATTTTGTAAAGCTCGAAGCCGTTATTTTTCTTGGATAAGTGAAACGTCCAACATGGAAAGCTTTCTTAAACTTGAACCTGGAGACATATATCTAGCCCTGGCAGACTGCCATTCCGTCATCCGTCTTCTGATTTTATTGAGAGGGTGTTGTCTGGGCCTGTGAAGATTTAAACGGCCGGAATGCAAGGAGAGTGGGGTTTGGAAGAGATACAAGGGGGTCCGCAATTAATACGTCGGCGGTATCCTCTAGTAGGGGTGAGAGGGTATACTTAATAAAGATATTTGAAGGTTTCAAAAATTTGGGAATTCTAAATCTACCAGAATCTGTTAATCACCACAGAGTCACAGGTAAAGAATAGTGCATGGCCTCTATATTGGATCTTTGACCCCCAGAATGCACAGGCCTGAGCAAAACGTGTTTATACATTGTTGAGTCGACATGTTACAGAGGGACAGCTGTCACGTGATTTTTAACAATGCACAATCATTTGAAGATGGCTCTAGGACCAGCCCACTGTGTGATCTGGCTGCCACGGAAAAGATTTTCCAAGACGGAGGGTTTGGCAAGGGGTCGGTCGTTATTTAGGCCGATAGGAACATGAACGGTGCAAATTTGAATTTGAACACGGGCAAGTCTACAACGCATATATCAGTAACGTTCTCGAGACAGGACGGAGAAGAAGCACTCAAGCTCTGGTCTGGGGACCACACAAAGGTGAAGGATTATTCGCCCCGAAAATCACGAGTTCAAAATGAGCCCACGTACTCCATCCTTGCAAATTGCAACTGCAGCTCACAATTCTACTCCCCCGAAAGCCGCCTCTTAAGCCCCTGCAATTGCCCTACGACTGTTCTGGGCCTCTCTTTACTCCCGTCTTCTGTACCCACCCTTTCTACGCTTCCTATTTCCCCTCAATTCCATAGACACCAAAGTTTCATCAACGTTTCAACAATGAGTCAAATCCGGGTGGCGAGAACCCAACTTGACTGGCACGTTCCCCCCGCCGTTCTGAGATTCATATTATGCCGTTTGGTATGCGGTACCTTAATTCCCCCCTAATAGACGCCTTCTTCTGCGTAGTGAGAAATTGTATCGAGCCCCATTCGTCTGTAATGTTTTCACAGTTTCCAGAGGTGAATCGTTGCTAGGTCGCGAGGTCACAGTGGTGCTTGCATAGCGCGACTCTTGCGGGGAAGGTTATGATATAGCTTGTTCACATACAGGTATATCTTTGATACATTGTTTATAGACGTTGAGAATCTCTGGATGGGCATGGTGCATCCTGCCCAGTTCTCCAGGTGTGTGAGGCCAACACAAGGATGACATGCAGAGGTGAATCTTTCAGGATTAGAGTGGTGACGGCCCAAGGTGTGCATGTGTAACATGTGTGGGATCCGGGGACGAAGGGAATAGTGTTGAAAATTTGACGAACTGAGAATTCGCGCTTGTCCTTTCCATGGGGTAATCGGATCAACTCAGTAGAGTATAGCCCTCCAGCATAGGACTAGCGAGAATCCATATAGGTGGAAAAAGGAGCTGTGCATACATACTAGAATCTAAGAACGCATATGGTTGAGGCAACATTGGCGCGGTTAAGACGATTATGGTACGTACCTAGGCCTATGACCCTAAAATCATCCCTACAGCTCATCCATCATGCTGAATTGACCAATTACATCCAATTGAGGCCCTTACTGGGACGAACATCACGACGATGAGGAGAAAATGGAGGCCCATGCCCATGATACCAGCCGATCACGTGTTTTCAAATAATCCAATCCTCCCGCCATGAACGATGGGACCACTGCCACCATTTAAGGCGAGATCAATATCATTGTCCATATTATCTTTACAATAAACCAATGCCAATCGTCTCCCTTCGTCTCCCATCCTTTAGTATCTCATTCACACAAACAAGGTGCCACTCAATTAGTCTTCTTAATTACAAGGCAAATTTGAACGCATTGTAATGTCTCTGGATTTCAAGGAGCCCCATTCCAAGTGTATGTATTCACTATGACTCTGATTATCATTAGTCAGTTAACGAAGGATGATAACCAGCTTAGGTATATAGGGCTTGGGCATACATATTTATGGATCGTGTGAACGAGTCTTATTTCTCAAGCCCATGTCATCTTACTTGATCAATGCAGTGTCCTGATGTGGTGTGAATATCAACGGTAGTGTCGTTGACACGGTGCCTCTCCTCCTTGTACTCCAACACCCCCAATCCATGCCATTGCTCGAGCATGGAACCGATTTTACATTCCATCATTCAACATTCACCGACGTGGGTCGCGATAACAATATTTATTACGGTACCCAGGAAACAGGTGAGTTGATTTCTCCCTCCAGTATACCAAAATTGACAGACTCTTCGGAATACCCAAGTTTTGGATATTCTGAAGGGCCAAGTGGCCACAGGTGCATTCCACAACTCAGGTGAACGCTTTAATCCACCAAAGTGTCACCCTAAAACACGAATTGCGATATTAAACACAATTCGAGACTGGTACAGGAGCGAAGATATATCAGTTCCACGTATCATGTGGTTGTACGGACCGGCTGGTTCCGGAAAATCCGCCATTTCCCAGTCTATGGCGGAGGAATGCCACAAAGCCGGCACCCTTGCAGCCAGCTTCTTTTTCTCGAGGACCGCTTTAGGGCGCAACGATGCATCTCGCCTTGTTGCTACGATTGCACACCAGATTGCTTATAGTATCACCGATGCACAACTACTCATCCAACGGGAAATTGAGAATGACCCCATGGTTTTCTCCAAGTCTCTAGCAACTCAGCTCTATCAACTGGTCGCTAGGCCTTTATGCGCCATCACTCCTGACACCTCGGGATGTTGGCCAAAGCTGATCATTATTGATGGCCTAGATGAGTGCAATGGTGGAGAAATCCAGCGAGCTATCATTTCCAGCTTTGCCTCTATGGCCACACAATACAGCATTCCACTTCGTATAATGATCTCGAGTCGGCCAGAACAATCTATCCGTGGCACGTTCTCTCTTCCTGACAAGAACTGGACATATGTTTCCCTCGTTCTAGGTGACAATTATGAATCCACATGCGATATAGCGCTATTTTTATGGGATAGTTTTTTGGACATTCGGAACACCCATGTTCTGAAGTTGTATATTCCGGAAAAATGGCCTTCGCAACATGACGTTGATATACTGGTGCAGAAATCCTCTGGCCAGTTTATATTTGCTTCCACAGCTATGCGATATATAAAGTCCCCGCGTCATCGGCCCATGGATCGACTACAAGATGTTCTCCAGATTGGAAAAAGCTCTAAAAACGCTGCTCCTTTTGCAGAGCTTGATGTGTTGTATATGCATGTCTTGCAGTCAGCAGATGAGACTCAGTTAACCACAATTCTAAGGATATTTGGATTCCTTCTTTGCACAGACCCTCACTATGACAGGCAGCCCGCCATGATTGAAGATTTCCTTGGCCTCGCACCTGGGGACATATACCTTGCATTGATAGATTATTACTCGATCATCAACCTGCCAGCCTTCCCCGGAGAAATACCAAACACAAAATCTTCGTTGCACTTTTTGCATGCCTCACTATCTGATTTCCTTATTGATCCCACCCGTTCCCAGCAGTTTTTTGTGGACCGAGGAGCAATTCACGCTGATCTTGCCCGAGCATGTATGAGAGGAGTATGCTCTTCCCGTAAGTTACTGATTGGTTTTCCCTTTCCCTAATGGGTCAATGGAATCTCAAAATTCATCAGAACCGTCAGTCAGAGCTTTCTCGTTGTGGAACCTTATTCGGCACAGTGAAAGCGCACGCATGGACAGGGTTTTGTTTGAGGAGCTTCTTTGCTTCGACCTCTCAGACCTGTTTCATTCAGACGAATTTCTCCCAACATGGGCGAAATATTCAACTCGTTCAACCCCATCGGACCGGTACCGTGCAACCTTGGATCAAATCTCTTGGATTAAAAGATTGGTTGGGGTTCCGCTCTCCAGCAAGATGTAATGATATTAACTTTTTGGTAAATATAGTTTTATGAGGGAATATTCCGCATCCCCGAGGACTTTTTAAATTGTCACCTTATGTCAATAGACCGTCACTTAAGAGAGCAGATCCTTACTCTTGTATGGCTGGACAGGGCGTCAGAACTACTCGCATTAGCTGCGGAGTTACAGTCGACTCCTCGTAAAAGTGCAGCTATGCATTGGGATATGTCTCTTCCGGACGCGTGGAATCATGCGGGAATTCTACTCGATCTGGATGTTTTTAATGCATACAAGTCAAATCAAAGTATGCATGATTTCCTTATTTGTGTATCCTTCACATATCACGAGACGGTGGCTGTGGAAAAGCTCTACTTGGATTTCCTCAGTGATCACAAGCGTGCGGGAAGGTACCACATTGATGGAGGAGTCTATGCTTGCATTACGCACAGATGTATCAAATATCTCAGTAAGGAACTCCTCAAATCAGTTCGTGTTTTTATTGTATTTACTTCACTCTCACCAGGGAAACATAGCAGAGGCACTGTTGACAAAAATCCAAAGGATAAGAGTAGCAAGTTAAACGGCTGTCTTAACCTTCAAATATGTAATTTTGCCCTTGGGGCTCTCCCTTCCATTTTATCATTGGCTGCTCCAACGGAGAAACTTGCAGATGAACTGCGGTCATGGGAGGATCCTCACCTGTGGGTGTCAGTTGATGTTGCTCGGAAAAAATATCTTGAGGTCAGTCGAGTCCACTCACATTTGATATGGAATGTCGAACCTGAGTGTTTAGAAATTTGACGCATGGAAACAACCACATTATGAACATCTCTAGGATGTTGGAACCTGGAAAACCACCATGGGAAAACGAGAAATATCTAAAGAAGGATTTCGGCAAGGGATTTCAGCTCGAGGGTAACATAACAAAGCCTCAAAAAATTGCTTGGGCTGAATTCAATGAGAGATCAGGATGACGGTGACGGTAAATGCTTTGAATTACATCTCAGTAGTATGAGCCTGTCACCCATGCAATATGGATTGTCCTGACCAGCATTGAAACTTGGCCCTGATGAAGAGCCCGAAATCTTTCTTCAAAAAGAGCGTAGAGTAGTGAGTGCTGTATCAGTTTCAACAACCAGTGAAATGTACGCTGCCCCACAAGGGCCAGTGGATGAAGGTGAAGGTATATATTGCGGCTTGTTATCCATCCTGGTTCAAGCTCACGTTGAATTCTGTTAATTGATCACTATCAATGGTAATAATAAGTAATAAGGACAGGAGGAGGTAAGGTGCCGTCGGGGACAGGGTGTTGCTAGGTAAGGCGCTCACTGCCGAGGTTATTTGTGCCTGATTGTCCGAGTCGGTTTATACTCATACCACCACCTGGCAAAGAGGGCGCTTTTACACAGCTTTGAGCTTGAGCGCCTATTAGGCTAGCCCAATATGTTGATTATAGCCTTTCTACATCCTTTTCTAAGCTCCTTATCTTGCAGTTCCTCACCCCCTCTCATGACTCCGTTCAATCTCCATTGCTTCAAGCTTCATTTTCTACAAACTTCACGCCAGCTATATTCCATTATGGTAGACCCTAGCGGAGCTGCCAGAGTAACTGTTTCTGGTATACCAAGTGTATCCTTTGAGGGAGACAGATTGGTATTCGGTAACTTGAACAGCTGTGGGTTTTCCTGACTTTATTTCACTCCTTATCCTCTCACTAACGTTGCCCAAAATATGACAGCTTTGACACGTTCTTATACGCCTCTTAAGACATTAGGCAATAGTGCGTTTGCTAGGGTACAGCTATGTGATTTACATAGCGACTTGCCCCTGACTTCTCCCCTCCCTGCAATGCAATCTGGTACAGGTGTGAGGCCCGAATGGGCAGAAAAGCGACTGGTAGTTATTAAGCAGGCAAAGAAACGGGAAGATGGGTGGAGCGAACATACAAAGCCCAGGGAGCTTGACGTGCGTAACATCTTGATCCTGATTTTGTTCATCTTGTCTAACATAACTCATAATAGGTTTTACAAGCAATATCGACTCATCCCAATATAATCTCCCTCTACGACGCCTTCTTAGTCCCAGATACTAATGAACTCTGTCTCGTCTTTGAACCGATGGAAGGAAATTTGTATCACCTCATGAAAATCAGGAATGGCCGCACATTTGCAGGTGGGCTCATCGCATCCATCTTCCATCAGATGGTTGCCAGCTTGGACCATCTACACAGCTCTGGATATATTCATCGAGACTTGAAACCAGAAAATATTCTCGTCACAACAACAGGGATGTTCGACTATACATCCACATCGCCCCTGACGCCCCCCAATGCCCCTAAAGAGCGGGATATTATATGCCTCATCAAACTCGCGGATCTTGGCAATGCGCGTAAAACGACAAATACGACTCCATATACAGAATACATGGCGACGCGGTGGTATCGGGCGCCCGAAGCCTTGCTCCTGAGTCCCGACTGCTCTACACCTGTTGACATGTGGGGCCTGGGCACAATCTTGGCAGAGTTGTTGAACCTGCAGCCGTTGTTCCCCGGGTATGATCAGATTAATCAAATACACAGGATTTGCAATCTCCTGGGCGATCCTGGGAGTACCTATGACGCTAGCACACAGAATGGATATAGGGGTGGGGGACCATGGCCTGCAGGTGTCAGGATAGCTGCGGCTATGGGGTTCCAATTTCCAAAAGTGTGTAGTGCTACGGTCAACTACTGACTTGCTTGGCTAATAATGTACTTTATAAGATGGAGCCGAAGGATATCCATTCGTGGTTCAAGCAAACTATCCCCACTTCCCTTATTGATTGTATTGGTGGTCTCCTTCGGCACGATCCTAGCGCACGACTCACCAGCCGACAATGCCTTGAACATCCTTACCTCCTAGAGACACTTCCTCTGAACAATATTCCCTTTCCCTCTGTCCTGGGCATCCCCGTAGTGTAGGCTATATCACCCTATCACATGTCTAATTGCTGCTTCACCATAACAACTTTTGCCCACTACATAATACAGAGGTTGCAACTCTCAAAGTAAAAACCCGGGTAGCTACAAAACCACATGCTATATTGATCTTTCCGCTCTGTCCCTCATTCTGGCCTCTGCGGTGCCCCCCGAGGAATGCGAGGAAAGCTTGATCTCAGGTCTGGGCGCCCCTTGGTCAGATACCTGTGCCGCTCGGATGTCATGTCTTAAGGTCGACGGAACAGCTTCGTGGGCATCGCATGCTCTTTCAAGGCCATGCAGTAAATAGGGTCAGAAAATGGTATGACTGGTAAAATCGCTCTTAAATTATTTGCGTGTGTAGGCCTCAGAGGTTTTTATCCTTTGACTCCCTCCCTACCAAGCAGCACGGAAGGCGCGAGTGTCGGATTCAGGACACTTCAAACCTTAAGTTAGGGGCTAACAATGATTCATAAAAAAAAATTCCGGTACGGGGAATCGAACCCCGAGCTGCCGCGTAATCTTTCCTGATGAAAGGCGGCAATGTTAGCCGTTACACCATACCGGATTCCTAAGTGGTCGCCAATGTAGCCATCAGGTGGTATCCGGGCTTGCAGGATACACTCGAAGCCCCAATATTTCTTACTCATAATTCAACATTGCAACTTCCGCCCTCAACGAGTCCTCTTTCCAAAATCTACCCAGGCATTGCACAGTAATGGGAATTCTCACCAATCCCAAAGGTACGAGTCATGATATGGGCGTAGGGATAATTAAAGTCACTCACTACGTTTTTGCATTTTTTACTCAGGTTTTACTGATAAAAGTTCTCTTCAGTAAGCCCAGTGCCCAACAGCCCCTGACTTAACATCCCAATCACCTCCAGACCTCCCGATCCCGGATATATGGGTGGTGTGTATTTCCGCATGTCATTTCTCACCCGTTCACGTTGTATCACAAAAAATTCCTAATTCTCGAACCCTCCTGAGTCCTGAGCCTGCGTTTGTCATTTGAGGACCTTTCTTCAGAAGTGTCTGGGACCTAGATCTACATTTGGTCTTCCCTGCGTTAGCGTTCGGCGACTCAAGCCCGAGCCCTACTCGATGCTGATTAAACTACGCTCGGATGCGATGCGACATGCACGTGCAACAGAAACTCCTCCACCCTGATATCTTAGCAAACTCACACCAGGCTTGGCATTGCGCCCCGATCATAAACTTCTAGGTAAAAACTGTTTTCAGGCTCGTCCATGCCGTAGCATTGACGTGATTCTTCCATCAGATTTTTGAGCAAATAAGAGGTTCTTTACTCAAATTTGGTTATATTCAAGCTGCGTTCGTCACGAATATGATGCATGGCCTTACACTCCGACACCCTCGAAAAAATTACATAGCGAGACCGGCAGGCGCGTGCTGCTTTTTTTTTTGCAATGGATGGTTTATGATATACTATCAACTGATCCGTGGACGCGGACTGGTACGAACGCGTTATGATAGTTAACCTGTGAGTTTTAATCATCTCCCTCGCTCAATAATATACCAGAGGGGCCAGATAAATTACCGAAAAAACATAAATATCGAATCGAGAAAATGATACATTGTTGATGTAATACACTTGTTGTGCATATCGAATCCTGTGACCTTTTGCGGGGCCGTTTCGGCATGCCCTAGTTGGACTTATAATACCCGGGGTGTAAGGTGAGTTAATATAATATGTAAGATCAAACCTTTAAACGAAAACTGGTTCGAAAAGCTAGATATTCCCGAACCCCGAACGATGCGAATCGAACGTTTTGATCTTGGGGTAACATACAAATAAAAAAAAACTTCTGGGGTACTAATGCCAAAGAAATCAGACAGTAAATTACCACTTCATGCAGGTCGTTACCCACGAATCACTCAACCGCGCCACGTCAGACGCGAGAGATGTCGTGATGTACATATTTGACGTGGCCTGCCCACTCACCGATAAGCTATCCTGGCCAGGATTACATCAAACCTCGCATAGTGTCTTAAATTTTTATTCTCAACTACATCCATCACCTTACTCTAACTTGATTGACTAGGTACTTTCTCAAAAAACCGAGTTTTTGTAAAGAGATTGATGCTGACTCTCAGCGAGGTTCCCAACGGGGGCATTACTGACAAAACACTGGGACAATTTAGTGATGTACTGTGTCCTGACATACTCCTTTTCGGGCCTGTCGATCGCATGCCTATCAGAAAAACAAACGCATCGAAGAATAAAGGAAGGTCAACTGGGATGCCGGAACGCACGATTTAGAGCATCCCAAGAATGATGACCCTAAGGCGGCCATATTGACCGAGGCGAAATATGATGAAGGGAAGGAAACAAAGTGGGGTTTTAAATTTGACAGCGCGGGATCATATTGACGCAACTTTGCTACGGCTTGTGTTGAGGCGGGCTGCGACAACACCTGTGACGGAAGACCGTCCCGTATCCTATACATCATACCATGTAAGAAATTTTGTGTTGGAGTTCAATCCTTCGGTCTGAACCATCTTATTTCCTAGGGCTTAGTCTTGAAGTCAGTCCACAGGCCGTTTAACTGGGGGCTTTTGGATACTCCACTGGCAAATTTGGTTTCGGAGTTTTAAAACTACTATGCGAACGCCCCCACGCGAACGGCCACACCTCGGATTCCCATAAAATATGTCAACAGGACCGAGGATACACTGCGGTACGAACCTTGTGGGAATTCATCAATATAAAGCAGATCGGCTCACATTTATTCGCTATACCCTCAAGTTACTTCCAATACTTGTGTGAATCCTATAGTCCATGGACGATCGATTGCGCATCAGACTTCATTCAGCGGTTCCCGCGGTAAAGTTATTTTTACATGGTTAAAGGTTGTAGAATGTGTCGCTGTCTGTCAATTGGCGGGGGTGGGGTGCTAAAATATTTTTACCTTTTTCTTGCAAGGTCCAATAAGATGAGAGGGCATTACTTGTGGACCCTGCACCACCCCTGTCCCTTCGGCATCTATAATTCTTTAATTTAACTACTTGACACAAGTGACAAGCGGACTGTAGGGTGCATGCATACCGCGCAGGCTTATCGGTTCTTTTCCGCTATATCCCTCGATTCGGCGTTGATTAAGATCACTACTATAAGTTGTCTATGAGAAATTATTTAGTACCACATTGAAATCCTCACTCCGGGCGTCGATGCTGTTTTATGACGTACTTTATATGCGCTTGAGTAGAATGTACACTTTTAACTTACTTCCATTCTCTCAGATGATCTGCTCAAAGATAGTATCGAAGACAACGAAAGAACGGCAAGTAACCTGACATGTCAAGACGTTGTGGAATGTCTTTCATGGCCTGATGTCCCCCACGAAGAAGATTGAGACGCTGTCAACCTGCAGACAACATGTGAGTTTCGATCGTTAATCCTTCTCAGTATACGTAACTCTGATTCCATGACGGTACCACCCCTTACAATATTTCGCTTTCAGCAAAAGATTTACTTACTCCATTGCGCCGCGGGAATCCTTTCCTGGCCCGATTGCGTATATAAAGGATGAAATTTGTTACCTGCTGAACACACTAGTTCAGAAATGTCCCATATCATTTTCTACGACATCCCTTCGACCGTCCCAGGCATGGCCTGGTCATTTAATACCTGGAAAATTAGGCAAGTTACCCCACCTTTTTAAAGTCACTCTCAAACTTATCTTTAATGAACAAGATATTCCTTGAACTTTAAAGGGATTCCATATGAAACAGAATGGGTCGAAAGTGCTGATATCGAGGCCAAATGCAAAGAAATGGGCGCACCACCCACCACGAAGAATCCCGATGGCACCCCACTCTACACCCTTCCAGCCATTTACGATCCATCCACGGGAGCCGTCGTCTCAGAATCTACTGAGATTGCCGTCTATCTCGACGCTGCTTATCCAAATACTCCAAAGCTGATAATACCCGGGTCACGCGAACTTCAGCGTGAAGCACTCGATTTTCATTTCGAGGCAGGCTCGATGCAACTTCGTCAATTCACCATACCCGCTGCGTACCGCGTTATTAATCCACGTAGCCAGGCATTTTTCCGCACCAAAGAAGCGTTCATTGGGATGACAATAGAAGAATTTTGTCCCAGCGGTAAACGACGTGAGGAAGAATGGGCCAAATTGAAAAAAGAGTTCAGCATCATTGCCAGCCGGCTACCAAGAAAACAAGGCCTCTATATCATGGGAAGCGAAATATGCTACCTAGACTTCATGGTTGCATCCCATTTAATTTCTATGAAGAAACTTTTCGGGGAGAATAGCTCGGAATGGAATGATATAAAGACTTGGGACTCTGGGCGGTGGGGGAAGATTTTGAAGAGCGTTGAGAAGTATGAGATTATTGTCTGAAGTCATGATGAAGTCTAGAATATTTATTTAAATAGAGCGTTTGTGCATATGGTATACATAGCTTGGCTTGATTGGAATGACCAGATTAACAGTGAACACTATATAGCCTGTGGAGGTTGGAATACGCGCCCAGGTTTATCTGATCGTGTGACAGTCCAGATCTTTAAATGCTTTTTTACTGTGGTAGCAATCGTGAAGCTATTCTCTTGTGAGGAAACGCAAGCGATGGGCTGAGGGGTCACATCTGGGGCTTCGGCGGGAGATTGAGCCAGTATTGATCCTGTTTGTCTGTCACAAATAGTAATTCCCCCATCTAATAAACTCCGTTTTAGCGAGATGTAATCGGATGAACTAAGCAGCTAATAACCTGCACTCGCACAAACTATTACCTCATCCAGATGCCCAGCGAAGTGCCCAGGTCCTGTGAGCTCGACTGCTGGATGAAAAGCTATATCACCCTGCTGGAGTCGGTGGAAGTCGTTCATTCGAGGTTGCAGCGTCCATATCTGGGGAGGCGACTGCAACAGTTTGGTAGGATGGGGTGGGCAGTAACTGGGGAAGATGTGACGTACTTTACCCTTGTGACCAAGAAGCACATCAATACCATGTCGGTTAGCAGAAGCAGTTCTTGCAACTTTGATATGGCGGGCATCATCCAACATTGGGTTGTAGCTGCGATAGCATTAGGGAAAAGCTGGTGGTTAAGATGATAACTGGCTTGACCTTCTACATTCCTTCGCATCCATGTCATACGCTATGCGATGTTAGGTACCGGGAAAGTTCAATGAATAAATTAGCTTACATATAAATTGCTTCTCGGATCTACTGTTTCTCGGCAAGGATTCCCCTCGAGAAAAGAAAATCCTTCCTACCACCAGCAAAATATTGGAGTCGGGCACGACAGCGAGATCCCGCAAGAGGATATTCCCAAACCGGAACACATTCGTAATCTGGTCACCTTGAAGTCAATTTCACAGTGAAGAAGTTCGTGTCGGTACTTACATCTCCATTCAAACCCTTGCAATTAAAGAAAAGATATAAGATTAGTTGCGAAAGATAATGTAGCTAATTACGATTTCATATACAGTACTTCGCTCAGCCGTCAAAAAGCCTACAAGCCGATAGTCAGCGTGTATTCAATAACTGATAAATTATATGTATACTCGATGAGTTACGCCATATCACTGATTCGATGGAGTGTGGTCGCTTGATTGTTGAGATGAGTTTATATGTCTTATTAAAGGTGCTGTCAGCATCAATCCCGAATAGGATCGTTAAAAATGCGGACATACAGAGTCAAGAAGGTCAAAGCTGTTATCCAATAAGCGTACCAACAGGTTCCATCCATCGGGAGACCTGCGATCATATGTTCAAGAATTTCAGGGCGCGAGTGTTAAAAGTATTCACCAAGCTACTTGTGTGCTTTTAGACCGGGAATGTTTATGAAGACGAGTACACTCGTAATTTTCCTAAAGCCCCCATGTAGCACTAGTGTAAAATAAAATGGCTGTGCAATGCTTACCGAGCTTAATTTTACGGTCGTGGAATGTCCACTAGCTGGGTCATAGCTGTAATTATCGGACTCAGTGGACCGATCGGCTGTGGTACTAAAGCTTCACCTTGTAATGGCCAATTCCGAACCATCAGGGGAGTAAGCCAAATCTTGAACAGAACCATACTCGAAATGAATACGCTGTATTTCTCCGGTATTTATTGAAATTGGAGAGGGCTCATAATAAGCAAAGGGCATCGGGGGCCGAATAGTAGACATCCGGACGGGCGTTGGGGATATCATACGAGGTACCGTGTGCGAGGTACCGTGCCAAAATGCTTTTGTAGCCGAACGTACCGTTGCCACTGTCCTGGCCTGTCGCTTCCACGAGTTCTGAGGCTTCTCTTCATAAACTACCTCATTATGAGGCGCTTGGAGCTCATGGTCAAAGGAGTGCTGACTGCGAGTTTCTGGACCGTTGAGCGACCTAATTCCTTGTATTAAATTTGATATGGGTTTCCGGGATTGATGCAGCATGTGGAGAATGTCTAAAGACGATGTAGTCGAGGTGGTTGACGTGCTGGACTGATCGGAAATTGATTCCGTTCTGCGTCGCACATTTTCTAGGGAGATGACACGAGAATGTAGGGGTCGCTCTTGTTTTTCTGTCGAGTGCCTTGCCTCCCAAGCGTTTTTAGCCTTCTCCAAAGGAACCCAAAGTGGACTTTTGAGGATAAGAGGAGCGATCCATTGTTCATATATAATCCACGATGAGACGGTCACAAGTCCAAACGACGTAATTGCGGTGGAGGCAAGAGTAAGAATGAAGGTGTATCGTTTCTGAACTGAATTTTAGTTGAAAAGTTGTAAAAACTATTTTGACGACGAACCTGACTCGCAAAGGAGAACAATACAAGACCTGCTGAGAAGCAAGCAATTGAAAGAGTAAGGAATATTGGTGCTGAGGCGTGGATCCAAACAGTTACCCATAGTGGTAAGCGGCGCCCTCGTGTACCACTATGATATAAGGTTGTAATAACGACTAAACAAGAAGATCAGAGGGCTTACTAGGTGGTCTGCTTCCAAATCAGCGCCAAGAGACTATTTAGTGCAGCGCCAATACTAAGAGCCAAGGAGCAGAGCCAGAATGTATCGATGATCGAAAAAAGCCAGGTTTGATTGAATCCGACAGAGGTTTGTAATGTTGTCGCAGTTACGGCGGAAAAGAATGTTGCCATGGTCGACATGTTTAAAACCCCGTCTGCCCAACGCTTTTGCTCATATTGTATGGCTGGTAAACCTTTACTACCATGAGCCTTGATAGAGTCCATATTGTATGTGGACATACCATATTTTTTGAAAAATACAAGAGCAGAATCGATGTTGTCCAAGTCAGCGGCCATCTCCTCGGTAAGTTTGTGGACGTATCGACGTATCGGCAAAGTATTAAACTGATCTGTAACTCGGAAATGAGTATTAGAAAAGGTATGAACAATTTCCCAACTTTGATAAGCCTTGAGGCAATTCGCACGATACTGGTAGGTCCAGATCGTTATTTGTATGAATCATAGCACTGATATCGGCAGCTCACCCTCAAATCTTTCTCGAGGAGAACAATTAAGGCCTTTATTTTGATGCTTTCATTCTTCGTAGAATTAGCAACAGTTGTGTAAGTTGTGTATAGTGGCGTACGGTGTATTCGCGGAATTCATTGAGACGCTCACGGAAGTTTTGGAAACCATCGGCCACATTTTCAAAAGAGGTAGGAAATGCTTCGGATTCGGTGGCGTCGATAAGCTGCTTAGCCAGGTTCTTCGGTTCAGTAACTAATGAAGATAAATGGCGGGCGTTGTGGTAAAACACCAAGAGCATCTGGTTCAAATGTTCACTGAGTTCCTCCGAGGCGAGGATCAGGGCATAGCTCCTTCCAAGTTGCCGACATTCGGTCGAAAACTGTGCAAGCTTCGAAGTATCTGTAAGATATACACCGGCGATCTTAGGTCGTATGCTCACCTCATCCGTTAGATGGGATATTCTCCTATACACGGCTCAGGCCTCGTAAGATACCAGAAACAAAGACATTCGTACCCGTAAAAACGTCCAAAAGAGATCGAAATATCGTCAGAACCAAATGATTCTTGAAACTCCCCGTTTTCATGGGAGCTGAAAGCTAAGCATAAGAAGTTAGATGGTATGGACGAAAACTCAAGTATCTCCCGCACCTGTGGCGCGCCTGCTGCCATGGTGATTTTCGCGCCAACGAGAAGGTCCGGATTCGTGACTAGGGCTCGCAACTAATGACCACGCATTAGCGAGAGCCCAATATCAGTCGAGGGATAACGCACATTGGGACATCGTGGTAGAAGCTTGTCATAGAATATGGCGGAAACACAACTTTTTGTCAGGGTTGCTCACGCACGGGTGAACTGTCATAATTAGCGCTGAAGTGCCGAAGGTAGACGTGCCGTGCGAAAATATTTCCGGGTATGTCGGGTGTGTTTGTCATTCGGAATGTTGGAGCCGAAATCCCCACACTCGCCCAATAAGAAATAAAAATATGCGTTTGCGCAAGTATTCTAGAGCGGGGGGACGGTTTTTCAGCAGAGGTTTGAGGGAAAAATTGATAGCAACGACCTGTCCAGTTTAAGTGGGCGCATTATCGATAGCCATCCAGAAACTCCTCACTTCATTGCTTCTGGTGTAGATTGTTAGAGATGGCATATAGGCGTCTGTAACTCTAAAGTAACCTTCGTTCACAATCTCATCAAAGGGTTGTCAATATGTAAGCAAAAATGATTCGGTAAATACATACATTTCAATCGAAGTCCTAAGCCCCGCAGAAAGCGTCCTCGTGTCCTTAAAGCCCACTGTGTATCTGTCGATCACCCAAGGCAGGATGTCAATCACAGGCAGTATATGTGGAGCGGGTTCGAGAAATGACCATTAACAAACTGCTATGGTCGAAGCACCTTCAACCAAGTGTGATTGTAAGTATATTTTATGAAATTTTAATCATTGAGTATCTCAATTGTGAGGCCTGAAGCTGAAATATGAAAACTTTAAAACTTGAGGTGTCTGTTGAATGCATGGTTCTAATGTCACATGGTTGGTAATGATATGATCACGTGATTCGTCACGTCGCGCAGAAGTTCTCAACCAAAAACTACTTAGTTTCCTCTCGATACCCCTGACTGTAGAATGATATGAAGCTGGCTATAATTTTTTCTCTTGATGGCTTTTTTAGAACACACTCAAAGTGTATATATCCTAGCATATAATCGTTGCTAGGCCAGGCAAGGTTTGAACAAACAGCGTTCGAAAGGACTTCTCACGGTGTCAGGTGAGAATCTCACCTGACGCCCGTATCAATTGCAGCACATAATAACAGTGGATCTATCGGTAAATTGTAGAATAATTAACTGCATTTACGATAGTGGACTTGGTATTGGCCCATCTTAGCATACAAGTTTGAGTTAAGAATCGAGGATCACCTGGCCATGTAGATTTTATGCAATCAATCTTATTACCAATTGTACGAAAACCGCAGTCCCGTCACTGTGAATGGTTAAGCTGTGACCCACAACTAAACAAGGATTGTCTGCTCGTACGTCGGTGAGGTTTGTAACGTTGTGGCGGCAACAGCGGAAAAGCAGGTTGCTGTGGTCGATATATTAGGAACCCCATCTGCCCACCGCTTTTTTTCATATTGTATGCATGGTAAACCTATATTATCTTTGGCTTTTATATGGTGTGTAAACCGAGCTCACATGTCGCGTTTCTTTAAAAATACTAGAGAGTTGATTTTTTTAGACTTTTCACCATCTCTCTGGAAAGTATATGCACATGGAAACGTATCCCTCGCACATAAGATCAATTTGTGGGTTCGCGGATGAGCAATAAATAATATGCAAAATATAGGTTAGCCAACCTTGATATGCCTCGAGGCAAGTCGCGCGGTACTGAATATTTAGTCTGTCACTAGAATGCGCTATAAGGGAAATGACAACTACTTACCTTCGAATCTTTTTCAAAAATGGCTATCAAGTTTTTTGAACTTTACACTTTCGTTTTGCTTGAAATTAGCTACGGTTGTGATCAATTCGCAAAGGGGGTTACTGTATAGTCGTCAATTTCGTTGAGACACTCGTGAAATTTTTGAAATTTGTCAGCCATCCTCTTGAACGACTGACTGGTATGTTGTGTATAGCCACTCTGTGTGTCTCGGGTCAGCCTATTTTGATTAGATTAGTATTAATTGGTCAAGCAAAACAATATCCAAATAGCCGTGATGTTCTGCAGGAAAAGGTGTGACAAGACTTAGTGTGGCACACGGAAGATCTCGTCAATAGCCTTAAGGTTCGTTGCCTTTGTACCATCGCAGCCATTCTCTGAATTATTATAGGCCAATCATCTATTGGGTGCCTCCCGGTATATTTTTTTATTTACTTGCCAAGGAAGTATGGGCTTCCGATGGGTGGCAACTTTCAAAATATTCCAGCTTCCAGGCGCTGGTAATTATCGTGGCTGAGAGGATACTGCATGCCTGCAATGGATACCGAACAATCTAGGAGGCCCGAAAAACAAAATTTCCGATGTCTACCTAAATTTTTGATTGTAGATACAATGTACCGCTTGTGACCTCGAAGCTCGGCATGGTAATATCATGGAGTGTAGTAATAATGCCTTCATGTGATGTGATAAGGGGATTCGCTCACTGAATGACTGGCATCCTCGAGGATAAAGTAATATAAAGCCGACTTAACTTGTTTCTTGTGGGAGATATGAATACATTTAAATTGCTGATGCGAGTCCCCGATGCCCCACAAGATATGTACTTTTATGGTTCAATCTATTACAAAGGATTAGCCCAGACCCATGAAAGAAGGAGCTAACGCACAATAACTTTAATTGAATTGCCATTTGGGTTTAGAACAGTTTCGAAAGCCTTCATACATTCTTCAAGGGAAAAGACGTGGGATATCATGTGCTTCTCGAGATCGTTGAGTTTCCCCGATGACGCGAGTCTAATTGCAGCAGGCCAAGTGGATTTATAGCGGAATAGATAACGAAGGTCAATCTAGGGAAGTATCATTGATAACGGCAAAAGACAAACAACTTTTCGACAAACTTCTCTGTCCATGACCGCGCCGAATGGATATGAAATATTCTCATTGCCGCATACACCAATCTGAAGCATTACCCCACCGGAATCGAGGGCCTGTTCCAACAATAAGTAGGTGGGTAGGATCGTAATGAAAGAAAAAGTCGTACCAATACCGCTGAACGAATACTCGATTCGAATCCAGAGCACTCAATAGCAACTTCAGGTCTATCAGCCTCGCCTGTCTTCTCTACGACTTCCTTCGCCACCTGCTCCGGTGTCTTATTCGAGACGTTGATCGTGTATGTCGCGCCCAGCTTCTTGGCCACCTCGAGCCGACTCTCATTAATATCAGTGCCCACAATTGGATACGCACCAGCTGCACTTGCTAACGCTACCGCCAACAGCCCGACCGCACCTGTCCCCGCAACCATGACTGGTTGTCCAAGACGAAGATCGGCCCTGCGGATCCCAGCCAATGCGACGGACAGAGGCTCTAGAAGAGCACCGGTGTGGAAAGACATTGTTGGAGGCATCAAGTGTAGCCAGGCAGCGTGGTGGGAAATATATTTACGTAGGGTTCCTGGAGTTCCAGGTGCTCCAATCGAGGTAGTTTTGGCGCAGAGGTTGTATCGCCCACCAAGACAGTGTTTGCAAGCGCCACAGGGTATCGTAGTTCTAGGTGGCCAAAATATTAGATACTGTAGATTATGAATCAAAAGAAAGAATCCACACTCAATAGCCACTCGATCACCGACTTTGAACTTTGTGACGCGTTTTCCTATTTCAACAATTTCACCAGCGGATTCGTGGCCCATCCCAAGTGGATCTTCAACGATAATGGATCCAACGTGACCTGACTTCCAGAATTTGATATCCGATCCACATATTCCAGTGGCGCGGATGCGAACGATGCTAGATGTAGAATAAATTTGAAGGTCAAATGTGACGCATTGGGAAAGAACCTTACCAGTTATCGTCACCGCATTCTGGATAGTCCTCTTCCTGTACATAGAGATCGTGATTTTTGTTGGTAAACACGGCGTTGTTCTTCTCGGGAGCCATAACGCAATGAGGAGAGGGCGATGCTGATGAGATACTAAAGGCGAAATCACGAGTGGTCAAGATATATAAACAAGGTTACACTGCCACCTACCTATCAGATCTCATCGATTCTGAAGATAGAGGGTTGAAAGTAAAATACTCATGTAAGCCGAGCGCGAAGTTCAAACGCATAACGTGTGGAGTATATACATATTCCGATAACCGGAAGGTTTCTTTGTCGCAAGAATTAATCCCAGCATTCGACATTTAGCCCCTGTCTTCACGGAAGTCTCTTGGCCAAAAACAACTAGAGAGTTCCTCAAGTAGGGGCTGGGATCTGCTTTGAACTTGAAGACTTTAACAATAGTTTGCATATAGCCACACCTAAAACTCACAGATAATCCACTTGACCCAAATCCCGAATCTCTGCCGAAGCCCTTTCCATTTCTAACCCAAGACGCCGGGACACTATGTCATCGCATCTGGGCTGAAGATTGGACTGTATGCGTCTCAGTTATCAGACCTCTCATCAAGGTATCGTGTTTTGCTGGTGGCATTGATATCTGAAAAATATGAGTTTGGTAATGAATAAATCGTACAGAGGGAATAAAGCATACATAGGGACAGATCACGAGCCGAATTTTGCGTATCTGGAGTCCAAAGTAGACATACCCCATCCAATCGTCAACGGCTCGAATCCAAAGAATCCCGAAAACTTGATGCGATGAAGACCTATCTGTTTCCTTTCTTCACAAAGGCTCTTACGATAACGATCAAGGCTTACCTAGTAGTATAAACTCAAGCTCGAGCATCTTCCGACCTTCATGTCCTTGTACAAATATCGGTGCCACGGCAACCCCCTATGTGCCATCAACAGACCGAATCCGCAAGCCGTAGCCTAAGCTACCTCCATATGAGCAGGATATCGAATGAATAAACCTGTCATTTCGTAAGCTCGAGGATGCGACGAAAAGGCAATGATCAAGCCACTTTTTATGAGCTTAGGGTGAGAGGATTACGATTGATTCGGCAAATTTTCACCATTTTCAGGTTCCCTCTTCACTTCTGAGTCGCTTCATTTGCGAAAAGACGGAGGTTGACTCTGAGATATCGGACGATGGCACAGTCGAAGAGCAAGAATTCAACAATCACGTGACAGGAATCGGAGATCATGGTAATAATTAGTAAACTCGTGACTTGCACAAGACGCGTCGCGTATTCCAATTGGGACACGAAGCCAAGTCCCTTCACTCAACAATAAATCTCATAAAAGACGACTATAAATAAGCCATTGATACAAAGGAAAATACACATTTCATCAACAACTCATCTCTCATCCGCGTCCATCCCCAACACTTGCCACTCAGCCTGGACATCCTCATACGCCTGCACCATTATCCGCCTCTTCCTCTCCGATCGCGGTTTGAACGCCACTTTAAATATCTTCGGAATACTCACGAACCCATCCGAGAACGTTGCCTCATCATCCGCGATATCCGGAATAATCGGGATACCCGTCCGCGCATCGGCAGGAGCCTGGAAATCGATACCCCATATGAGCCTCGAGAGGGCGATAAAGAGTGATGCCTCGGTAATGTGGGTGCCTTGACAGAAGCGCCTGCCCCAGCCAAAGACGTAACTAGAAAAGCACGGGTTCGGGTTGGAACAAAAAATTTGTTTGTCAAGGGAGATAGGTGCACGTACTGATCACGATCTTGGTCGGGTCCACTTCCCCACCGCGTGGGCTTGTTATCCACGAAAAACCTCTCCGGCTGGAACGCTGTTGGGTTCCTGCATATGACCAGGCCTGTGAGCGTGTCGATCCCCTTGGATATAGGTGGTGCATACTTACGGGTACCGTGCTGGGTCCATGTGAATTGCCCAGATGTTGCCTATTACTGTAGAGCCTTTTGGGATATAATACCCCTCATATACGTCATCCTCGTCCGCGGTGTGTGGTATTCCTGTACTCGTTGAGAGATACAGATAGATGAGATGGTAAAAAACACACCCATGATCGTCGGCGGACGTCTTCTCAACGTCTCCTTGATACACGCTACAAGGTACGGAAGCGCACGTTCATCCTCAAATGTCGGCATCCTATCCGGTCCGACAACTCGATCGATCTCTGCCCGGGCTTTCTCTAATACTTGTGGATGGCTAAGCATGAACAGTACGAAAGACTGTATAGTGCTAGCTGTGGTATCCGAGCCAGCTTCCAGTGCCGTTGCCGCCGTGTACGCTAGTAGTGTGTCCTTAAGCCATCCGTCGTCAGTGATGCCCGTCCCCGGAGCATGTTCATGTCCCGCTTCGGTTCTTGCTTTAAGGTAAGTGCCCACGTAACTCTCGTTCGCGGTCCCTGCAGCCATGTCGCTCTGGATTTCTTTGAGTAGACCGCCCCAGAGCTCCATCTCCCTGCAAGAGTTGTTGGCCAAAAGGATGTCGAAATAAAAGATCATTTACCATTCATGCATTTTGCGAGCTTCAACCCGCCACTTTGCAAGAAAATCAGGGAGTTTCCGAAGGATGGGGAAAACATCTGCTCTGAAAGGAGGGATGTATTACTCAGGAGGTCAAACGTTTGCTAGAAAGGGGAAATTACAAATAGTTTCCAGGCTGTCCAACTCTCGTAAAGTTGGCAAGTACGGCATAAACCTTATGACTGCAATTGAAAGTTCATCAGGCTACGTCTGTCTTTGTAGTATGATGAAGTAGCGTACAGTCGATGATTGCCGAGTATTTTGTGAATACGTTTACCATGCGTGACTGTCATGGCAATACTTGTTGTCTGACACCTCATATATCACTGAACGTGTTTGATTGCGGAAATAGGTGGGGTGCTTACATATCGACGGACGAGCGAAAACCAATGACCCTCAGGAACTTCACCGTTTGGGCCCTCAGGGAGATCATCTAGGCTCGTTTCACCGTGGCTTAGGAAATCATGGAGGAGAACACGGGATTCTAGTTCTTGGAGGGGTCGAAGTCGTTTTGAAGGGCCAGGAGCAACGGAAGTCTGAAGACTTCTTCTGCATGCCTGCAGAATATGAGTGTATATAATTAGAGTTGTATATCGGACCTACCTTCCACTCTTTGCCATATGGAAGAAAGACTTGCCTCTGGCCAGCACTCATGATATCGTGGGCGACATGTGGAGGCGAGCGACTCGAAAAGTTACTGCTGCGATTCACGAGTAGTTCGTCGGTAGCTTCTGCAGTATTCAGCACGATCACATCTTGGGGACCTAATCGGAGGTGAAAAACGGGACCATATTGTTTAGCCCATTCACGAAACTTAGGAGCATCAAGCACGATTAGGGTAGATCGAAAAATTTGAGGGTAGGATGGGGGTACCTTGGGGTAAGGTCGGAGGGCCGGTACTTGGAAAAGGTTACCGAAGAACAGAATCCCTGAAGGCCCTGGTGGTAATATTCGAGGTGCCCTATGGTTCTGGTAACGGTTCACCGTAATGAGAAGTACAGTCAGAAAAAGGACCACTGCGATTTCAAGTAATGATAGCATAGGTGACGCTGGGTGAGGTATTAATGGTCTTCCCGTAAAAAAAAAAAGCCGGGAGTGCTTCTTATATCTGTTTCCTGATTCAAACGTTTATCCAGAAGGCACCCGCCAATTCGGCCGGTTAGGGGACCGTCTTGTCGTGGCGTTGTAGCCAAATCGAAATACTGATGCGAGAGATAGCATGGGTACTGAATGGGACAAGAAACACATTATAAGGTGGGTTCCTGTGGGTTCAACTGAATTTCTCAGATCAAAGTATCTCAGGACCACATTTTTAGAAGAGACGGCGAGAAGCGGAGGTGGGCCCCCGGACGCTCCTGTACAGACTGTGGAGTTATTTAGCCGGTTAGGCGCCTAAAGCTAAAGCATTTCGTCGACCGGAAAACCGAATTGAGTCAATATCGGAACCCTCAATAGAATTGGCGCGCCGTTGATGATGATGAGTCCGGTAACTATATTTAAATGATGCAAGATGCATCAGTTTTTCTAGACATGTAAGATGCAAGAAATCAGCAAGGACCTGATAGAAAAGAACCCAACAAGTATCAAAAAAAGCCCACTCTTGCAGAACTTGACTGCCGAAATTCTTCAATTGCACGGTGCTCCACGCAATCCACTATCGAGAATGGGGATGGTATACATGAAATCCTCGAGGCGCATGTATTTACGAGATGGATCATGAGTTTTGCCAACGATAGAGAGTCCGGGGGCCTTCGGGAGACAGAGCGAGAAATTGCTTACGTCAGATTTTTAAAAGTGGGTCAAAATCAGGGCCGGCTTTGTACTTCGCCGCCACTTCAACACACTGCCAAACGTCAACTCAACACAAGTCAATATATTCCTCAGCCTTCAAAGCTTCAAGCTTCAAACTTCAATCCTTCAAACTGCGTAGCACCTTGTCTACAATAAATGCTTAATTCAAAACATAAATTACTCCAAGGTCTACCTTTCGCCTAGGCTTTGGCTTAGACATATGGTGATCTTCACATGAGCCTGAACACGATGCTTCTTCAATCCACATTTCCCCGGATTAGCACGCCCCCATCTTTGGTGTAGAAAATAATCGATATCCCGGCGTTTCTGATGATCCTTGATGGTGCTTCCTTACAGATTATCCCGAGTTAGCAAAATTTTCATATATTAACAGTGGGACAATCTTCACCTTCTGTGGCACGACAGCAAGTACGCAAACTCTGGGTCGCTTGTCTCCCGGTCACCAGATACAAACCCGCAGTGAAAGCACATCTTTATTAACCGGAACTCCAATACGATCTGATGCGGCCTCAGTCAATTTAATATCGTAGTCATCCGTTTCTAGTTTCTACCTCCCTTTCCATAAAATTATATCCGTACTTACCCCCACCTCAACATTGAACAGAAAAATATTTTCTAGGCACCTCTCTCAAGGCCCAGATCGCCGAGGGTGCGTAACCACCTCCCATACGCACTGGAAAGGGGTCAAACACCCAGGTCCATGGATAATATGTGTTGGCGCCTAGCGAGACTCCGCATTCTCTCCACCGTGTTTCATCTTGACGAAGTCTTGGTAGATTTGAGGTGGGTTTCTGTTGCATCATGGCTTACTTAACACCACAAGTTATCTAGCTTCTTCGGTTGCGGCAACGTGTTTTCTCCCCTTAGAGGCCTCTACTGATACACTCTCGCGAAGCGCTATTTCCGGACTGGTGCCGCCTCCCTTCACCCCACCCTGGTGACTCAAATGCTCAATCACAGCCTTGGCTGCCACCTCCTTAAAGCAAATCACATCTATCCATCCTTCGTGACACGGAAACATGTGCAATGAGGTACGTAACAATACTTTCATACATGTATCCTGACAGTTGCGGGAGCGTCTCGGCGTTGACTTCTATCATGGAAAGCCCCAATAACGTAAACCGGGAAAAAGGGATCAAATCAGTTATTTTTACAGCTATATTTTTAAGCTGGGTCATATTGGCCAGCAGACGAATCCTTTTTCGTGATAGGAGTCTGCTCGAACTACTACGTTGAACTGCGGTAAGCGGTAAGATCATGCTGTATTAACCTGGGTTACGAGGAGATGTAGTACAAAATCTCGTTGCTAATTCATTTTACCAAGCCAGATAGGAGACCCCCAACTATGGCTACCCGAATATACCCTCTTCATCATCCCTCCTTCAAACACGGGCCACAATAAAAGAAGCAGCCGCCGGCGTATCCTTAAAAATAGACCAACGTAAGTACCTTTAAGTCTAGATCTACGTCGTGAATACCGGTACTCACCGCAGCATAATTACCGTGTGCAGGGGTAATGATGATCCCGCCGTCGCAGATATTATCACCGGAATGGCAGAACGTTCGGACGCGCCCGGCAATCGGGCCAGGGAACGCCTGCCCGTTTTTAGGGTCACCGAATACGACTGCGGCGGCTACCCGGTTCTGTACGGACGAGGATAGCTTTCCGGCAGCGAGGTGGGCTACCTGTGCGCCCTGGCTGTGGTTTAATGCGTGTTAGATCTTACATTAAGGATTGGGTACAATAAGGAGTGTCCCTACCTGTAGCCGGAAAGTACGATTTTGGTGCTCGGGCAGGCACTCGCTTTCGACGTGACGAGATTCGCCATCGTAGTGGCTCCAGCGGGGTCGCCGCCTTGCAGAAAACCGAGGACGTTAGCGGCATAAGGAACACCAACGAACTCGAGGCTCTTGCTTCCCAAAGCGCTGGTCAACGCGGATTGCAGAGGAGGACCAACGCTTGTTCCAATTGTGCCAGACTCGCTGGTACCACGGGCAAAGTAGACCGTGACATCTGAGCAGGCTAGCGGCGCAGCGACTGCAGAGAGGGCGAATGCAAGAAGGACACCGAAAGAACGCATTATGAGGATTTTCTGGAACGGTAGGCTTGTAAAAAGTCGCTATCAGATAAAACATGATATTTGGGCGATTTTATAAACTACACAGTCCTGGAGGACACGCGGGACGCGGAGCAAGAAGTCGAGCCAAGACGATGATTTGAAGTGTCTTGTGTTCACTTTTATCAATAATTCATGTGTTCAGAAGAACGGTTCGGATCCAGCGGTGGACTGGTGAGCCCTTGTCGATCATTTCGTAGGAGTGATAGTGACGATTATCTTCGGCGACAGGATCTGCCTGTAAGTACCAATCAGTAAGAATCCAGGAATACCTTTTGAAATTTCGAATGCATATTAGGAGTTGGAAACACGAAGTACCTACTGATATGATCACTCTCACAGGAAGATCTAGGAAAGTAAAATTCGCAGGTAGAATTAGGATCGTAGGGGGCCGATGAACGTTGATCCTTTCTATATCCATCATCCCACGAGAACACTGCTCTTGGAATTCTTACGAAGCTGATGCCTGGTATTAGGATGGAAGTTCCGAGGCGGCCGCGCTGCAGCGTGTGTATTACTTGCACCTCCAGTAAGTGGCCAGTCGGACGGGATTACTAATTGGCTGCTAGGTATACTTTTGGAGTTTTTGAACTAAATTTCCTAGCCCCTCCTGTAATAACACGCTGTAGCCTTCATAGATCGTTCAAACATAGTGGATCGTGCGATGGGCATCTAACAGTTCTTACATATGGGAATAGGCAACACGAGCCACGCCATGTGACCGCCTGAAGGATAACTGTGGGTCTCGTCACATGGCCTTTTCGACAGTCATATTCGCATGAACTCGAAGCATGCGACGTGATGCATGATGGAGGGGCCGCCGCGCCGGCATATCAGGAAAAGGTAACATCACTGGATCTCTGCAATGATATGATTGACTCCTGTAGCGCCCCGGTTGTATTTGAAGAGGGTTATTGTCGTTGGAGTCCGGGCCGATCTGAATTGAATATACCTGCGGTTGGTTGATTAATTGAAAGTGTTTCGATAATGTTGAATCAAGTTATTAGAATTATTGAAATCACGATGCACTGCCTATAGATTGAAAGGATTTGTTCATCAGAAAGAAGCGGGCTCAGTACTTTTCACGTTTCGTCATTATCTTCAGATAAATCAAAAAGTCATCCAGAAGCCCATGGACGTTTTATTCTGTCGAACAAAGTAATAATGTCAATATCCAGCGGCGTGGGCCAAACACAAAGTCACCAAAGAGCAAAAAGGTCCGAGTAATATATTGAAAGCTTAGAAAAAGAAGAAGAAGAATAGCTCTGAGTGTCGAGTATGTTGTCGATTAAGTCGTTCCTTCGGTTATCTTTGAAATATCCAATAGGGAGAGGCGCTGAAGCCAAGAGGCCGGGAAATCTTCGCGACGGAGATTCGTATGTGTCTGAACGAGCACGTGCACCGAAAGGGGAGCTAAAGCGTCAAAGTACTTGGGGAAGGATAGAAATGATCGTTGAGAACAATGCCACGCACACACGTTCAAAAAGGGCCGGCGGATGATGTCCTACAGAAGAAATGAAATGTTGATTTTCGTGCCGCGTAGATAAGAAGTGTATACTTGATTTGTGAAAAAGAAAAAATTACCAATTAAAACCAACAAGAGTTGGAGTCTTGGAGAGAGTGGGAATTGTAGGTTGGAAATTGGTGTTAAGGTCTAAAGCCTTGCGTTTGTAATAGCGTTGATTTCGGTACAAGTACAACGTATTATGATAAACGTACTGATCGTCTGGGGTTAGTTTCATCTGCCGAAATATGTGTGAACATAATACATGCCTTTGATGAAACCTGGAAGGGGATTCCTTACAGTTTACCTCTGCTTGCATGTTGCTAGGCAGCAGGTGATATTCTATATAAAGATATCCTTGATTTAACTCGTACACGGTGTGGAGACTAATGCGAAAAAATTCTGGGGTGGAAATTAGTTAAAGTGCCAGTATGGGCCTACCATGAACGAAAACACGACTTAAATCTTTTGAAGGCCATTAGCCTGCCAACTGAGGCTCAAAAATTTTGCTGTGGGAAAAGGTGGTCGGCAACGGCCGTCGGCCCGATCAGCTCGAAAGTTGAACATAAAATCATGATCGTTGTTTAAACGTTCTTGAACTAAACTTTCCGCTCTCTACCCACACCAGGAAACATATTCTTTCAAAAACAAACTCTCCCCCGACAAGCTCTAGATCACAACTGTCATAACTCTAATCAGGCGCCTATGGCCGGGACCTCTTCATCTCTGCAAACATTCATATGCTGGATTTGCAGCAAATGTCGCCATGACCACGGGAATCGGCGAATAGAACTATGATATTGCTGTGTATTATAAATTAAAAATATCTCGTTATATGTAAATGACACCCCAGACCTGGATAGTGATATTCAGGTAAAGATCGGGACGTAATCCGGAAACCTAGACATCAAGCAACCCTCCCGACTCCTGTTTATCTCTTCATACTCCTCTAACGAGTCCCTGTTCTGCTGTGGCCACCTACTTTTCGTAATGACCATTGATTCATCCATTAGCGCCAGGCCGGGTCTCGTTCTTGGTAACACCAACATCATCATCTTCGATTTCTTCGCTTCCCTCGGAATCGTCTCGATTCTTGTAGTGCTTATCCCCGCTTTGTTCTCTCCTCGTATCAGACGTTCTGCAACCTGGTTCGTGGTGTTGGTATCCTGGCTCGTCTATTCTGTGTCGTATATCCTTCTCTTCGGTCGCCAAACTAGCTCGAAGCCACCACCACTCGGCCTGTGCCTATTTCAAGCAGTATTGGTCTATGCAACACCACCCCTGTAAGCGCCTTACTTTCTTATATTTGGGAACGACTCACATTTCCTTAGGTGTGCAGCTGCAACCACGTGTTTCACCATCGATGTACGTCTGCCAAAGACCGATTAATTCTGGATGTAAGGCTAAGCACAATTCATCCAGTTTTTTCTCAAGCTATTGATAGTAAAGCTCCGAGGACAAAAGATTGGGCGCAAGTCCAGGAAACTTGTGAGTACAAAACCTTTAACCGCATACTTCCATCAACCAACTTGATAATGGATAGCTTATATCTTTACCCTGGGCTCTAGGTCTTATAATTTCCGGGGAAGCAATACTCGTGAGTTACAAACAATTCATATCTGGTGATTACTTTTTTGATTTGATCTAGGTGGTAGACGACGCTAAGGCGGTCGTCCCCGATCCAAACCTTTTCTACTGCCACATTGAGAGATCAGTGCCGTGAATACGCATACACTTTTATCATCATAATAGTACTCAAAACTCTACAGGACAACAACGAATGTTGCCATCATGATTCTTTGTGGTCTGATCATTATTCCACTTGAGGGTGAGGAATACTCTATGAATTTGTGTGTTGAACATTAACTTCCACTATAGTTTACACTGGCATCCTTTTATATCGAAATTGGACTGTTTTTAAACGTTCGAACGGCGGTCATGCGCGCATCGCCTTATCTACTCTTATCAGACTGGCTTTGTTTAGTCTCGTAGTAAGTATAGCCATAGTGTGAGTACCCATCATAAACACTACCTCACCTAATGCATCTGTTGATTACTATCTAATAGACTTTCCCTCTTTACTGCTACAAATATGGGGAACTTTGCGCCACCATGGAGTGTTGTATTGATGACAAGTACCTCTTTTATTTTGCTTATGTCGATAAAATTTGACACATTTTAGTGCCCACATTTTCTGCCCTCTGCTTCGGAACACAAAGGGTACGAAGATAACTTTCGTGTCTTCAACTTTATATTGTGGTGACATTCGTTTTTCTCAGGACATTTTAGGCGTATGGCAGTTCTGGAAGAGGCCCCCCCGCCAGGGCACCTCAAGTAAATTCTCTGACACAGGCACACAATGTCCTGTGGATCTGGAGGGTAATATTGTACGACCATCAGCCGAAGCGTTTATCGTGACTTAAGTTTAGCAATGGCGGATCTTTGGGTTTGCTTTGCTCCCCTGTCGTTCCCCACCATCCCTGGGCTTCGGTACCTCCGCAGTTGGGGCTTCCGAAACAAACGATTTTTATACTGCAAAAATATCTGAACATCCAGTCATTTAGGATGCGTGTAGATCAAAACACTGGAACTACTTACTGGGACTACTTACTGGGACTACTTACTGGGACTACTAGCTGGTGAACGGAAATAGTACAAACGTCCCACTAAAATATAGTGAAATACCTTAGTATGCTACTGGGAAGGTTTTTTTAATTTTGATATGTTTTTTATGGTGGAAATAGACTTCTATGTCACTCTGATTTTTCCAGAAACTGTCTACATATCTCTGAAGCTCCTCCCCTCATGTGAGGAGCTATCGTAACGATCAGGTCCGATCCGAGCTTTCTCTATTATACTGAAGATATAATTACGTGTCCTCAAACGGTACAACAGGGGTATATATTCTTACTTTAACAATATCCCAATAACATCTTTCCAGGAATACTTATCAGTTGATCCCAACATGCAAGCACAGCCTACCACTATTTGGCCATGAAGTTGAGTTTCGGCTTGGTGCTGGTTACTTTGACTATGTTATTTACTGCTTACGGCTAAGCATTGGAAACATAACTTAAAGCTTGGTAAAGTACAGAGACTAGAGTGAGAGAGTGAAAGCAGGCCCCGTGCAAGTCCAACCGTGGGAAAATCGGTTGGACGCGGTGTCAGACCCAAAACCTGATTCAATCCGGCTGATTGTAAGGCGGCCACCAAACACCAAGCTTTTTCGCCTTCCCTCATAGTTAGTTATACTCGAAGATGATTCTGGATTCAAAATTGGCTACATGGCTCTGAAAAAGTATGTGGCGTACCGACGACAGGAGATCGTTACATCCATCCCAAATTATAATTGAAAAACCTTTCCTAGAACACAATCGCAACCGGCGACCGCGCTCTCCCCTCAGGCGAGCTTCTTTCATCAGTTTCAAGACCCTCCATCTCTTCAAAAGGCCCTATGCGCTTCATCTCCTGTTGCAAGAATAGTGGCCATGGGAAAATGGTGGGCACAGTGATTATCATTCGGCACTATAGTTAAATACCTCATCAGAAATTGGAACGATGATCACGCCCTTGATAACCTGCGAGACAGATAGGGGGACGAGCGGGCCCCGGATACATTGATTCCCCAATGCTCTATGAAGGAATTCTCCCATAAAGGAAGGCATCGCAGTCATATGAGCCTTCGGTTTCTTTCTACCGCCCCTTTAGCGGCGTTTTTCCATCCCGATTCTCTTCTCATGTCTGTCATCTGGTCTAGGGGTGTTGAGCGCCCCCTTGTTTCTCAAAACATTATTGCTTTCGATGTTCTCGCATCCCTTGGTATTGTTTCTGTTACTGCCGTTTTCGTCCCCGCGGTGTTCTCTCCCCGTATCAGGCGATCGGCAACATGGTTCGGCATGTTGACATCCTGGCTGGTGTATTCTTTGTCGTATGTTCTCCTCTTTGGCCGCCAATTCAGTATGAAATTTCCCCCACACGGTTTGTGCATGCTTCAAGCAATCTTGGTCTATGTGATGCCACCCCTGTGAGTTATGTATTTCCTTTCCAAGGTTTTAAAATGGGTCTGAATACTTCTCTAGATGTAGTGTTGCAACTACGTGCTTTACTATTGATGTACATCTTGTAACTCTGCCCCTTTTGAACTTAATTAAGATCCGTTTAGTTCTTCCTCAAGATATCGAAAGTAAAAATCCAAGGCAAAAAGATTGGATATAAGACTGGTAAATTTGTAATACATAAGTTTTCCAATTGCGCATTAGCCCCGACTGATGGAAAATGTGCTTAGATCATCGCCCTTCCATGGGCCTCAGGGCTCGTGATTGCTATTGAGGCAATACTTGTGAGTCGTAATACATAGTCCATAGGGACTAACCCCTTGTTTTACTGATGGAACCCAGGTTATAAATGACGACACAGCCGTCACCCTTGATCCAAATCATTTTTATTGCCATATCACAAACTCAATACCGTTAGTGATCTGCAACTATTCACTGCCCCTATACGAAACTCATAGTTCTCTAGGACGATGGTAAATATTGGTATCTTATGTCTGTGTAGTCTGATCGTCATTCCGCTAGAAAGTAAGAACGAGTTTATGATCTTTGCATGATTGAGTGAATTTTCTTCCTTGCTATAGTTTATACAGGCATACTGTTATATCGAAATTGGGCTGTCATTAAAAATTCAAATGGCAAAAATGCACACGTTGCATTATCCACCCTTGTAAGGCTGATTTTATTTAGTTTTATAGTAAGCTTGGCCATAGCGTAAGTATCCTGTATTTTCGTATCTTCGTCTGACAGAGACTTACTTAACAGACTCACCCTCTTCACCGCTACTCATTTGGGGAAATTCGTAGCTGCCTGGGGTATCGTATTAGTGACATGTAAGTGTATCTGATACGCGTCTCCTCCAAAACAAGCTGACATCTTTTAGTGCCCATATTTTCTGCAATATGCTTCGGGACACAGCAGGTACAGAAACAATTTTCACACCTTTCTTACCACATTGGTGACATTTTCTCCCTCAGGATTTATTGAATGTATGGTTATTCTGGAGGAGGCCTTCCTCTAGTAAAGGCTCCGATATAGATGGGCAACGGCCCAAAGATGTAGAGGGATGAAGTCGCATAACGAGCAGCTTTGGGATTTGAGCCATCTTCGATCACGATGGTAGTTGGCTGGGGTTTCAGCTGATTGTGCCTAAAAATTACTTTCGACATCCCCAAACCTTCAAATGATTTTTGGGATAGTCTCTGATGATCGGCCGGAGAATGCGTATCAACGAACTTTGGATAGATGGTTCGGGTTGGGCACTAGGTGATTTTGGATGAAACCGTATGAACGCGAGACATTTTGAAGTTTTTATTAAATTCTTATTAGACCATCCTGGTTCATCAATAGATATATGTTTTCGAAAATAGCCCCTCTCAGGAATTAGGTAGTAGAAATTAATGAACAAATATATGGCGGATCGTACAAGTATCCTTGGAGGGTCAATTATTCAGTAGACTCTCGTACTTCTCCACACTCTTCAAAATATTCAGCCACCGGCCTTCATTCCACAGCTTCAGATGGTCCCATTCCTTGCTCTTCTCCCCAAGAAGATCCCTCGTCGTCAACATATGTGATGCGACCACGAAATCAAGAAATGATACTTCATTTCCCAAAATAAAGGGGCCTCCCACTTTTGGCAGCCTTTCGTCAAGGTCATCGAGCTGCTTCATCACCTTGTCCCACTCTTCCTCACGGTGTTTCCCTCTCGGTGTCATATCCTTAATTTCCATCCTCAAAGCTTTCTCTTTGCTGCGCCGGAAAAATACCTGGCTGGACGGATTGAGTACGTCATAGATCGCGGGCAATACCAAACGGAGGATAGAGATCGAAGGTGGTTGAAAGTGCGCATCGAGGATGCCGCGTAGGAGCGCGTACGCCCCAGGGGGGAATAGTTTAGGTGTATTAGGATAAGCTGCGTCAAGATATAGGGCAATATCTGTTGAGTCCGCGATAGCGGCGCCCGTGGATGGGTCGTAGATGGCAGGGAGGGTGTATATGGGAGTCCCGTCTGGGTTCTTTCCTGTTGGGGGGGCACCGATTGTTTTGCATGTTAGCTCAATATTAGGACATTCGACCCATATTGTTTTGTATGGGAACCCCTTAAAGTTCAGGCAATACCTGACGAAATTTGTGTGCTCAGTCTAATAGCTAAACCACGAAAGATGGTTAAAAACCTGCCTAGTTTTCCATGTATTGGGAGACCACGGCATGTTGGGGGTAGTTGAAGGGATATCGTAAAAGAAGATTGTGTTAGACACTTTCATATTCTATTGTGAGTCAGAGATCCACACATTTTATGCTTTATATATGCAGAACCTTCGTATGCTTGTAGCGACATTTCCGTAGTCATATCAGGTTCGTTTATTTCCTGTTAGAATTTGCCTCCTAGAACCACACTTGACGTATATCCGGCAAGGCCGACGATCGAAGCTTCCGTGTTATCTTACTTGTAAAAGCCTTTCCTGAAAAGGGGACCGTGAAACCACAAGGGAGCACGACGATATTTTTTGGATTTTTCGTTGCTCCATCTCTGTTGCAAGTATAAGACTCGACCAATATAGGACGCTGCACACGAAACGGAAGTTTACTATTCGCTTCGCCCGTCTGTGTGTCACCTTGCTCTCGATAGCATCTCGGAGTGGAAGGTTTTGGGGGCACTGAAGAGTTTCTTTGGTGGCCGACCAAAGAATAAAACTCTCTTGTCTCTAGGTCTATAGGTGGCGTAGTTTAACCTTTCTGTAAAGCCCCAGTGAAAAAGAAGAAAAAATGTGGATTCTGCGTATAGTTACATTTTATATTGTTGGCACGGGTAGTATCCCAAGAAAGACAATAGGCTTTCCTTCAAATTCGAAGACGCAACGTGGAGTCGATGTTGTCAATCGTGGGCGTACTAGTGGTTGAATATCGTAATCTATCTCGGGCTTCAGTTCACCGAAGCACTCAGGATACAGAGTGCTTGCCAGTGCTCGAGGTTGTATGAGTTTAAAGCGCGAATGCTTATTTGGAGATGATGGAGCTGCTCGCCGACGCGACGAATTCGGGAGGGTACAGGCAAGTTCAGGTTGGGTGAAGCGAAGCGAGTTAGGGGTGGCCTGAACTCGTTCTCCGATGATCCGATTCTACTCGTCGGACTTTATCGGATATCGGATGAACATCCCTCTGCTCTTCACCAATACTTATTCAGCTCAGGAAGTTGTTGACTTGGGCACTATATGTTGAATGGTCTTCATCCTTTTGCGCCTTTTTCTGCTTTATTCCTTGTTGTTATGATGTGTTCAACAAGTGACCTGTCCAAAACCTTCCAAAGTTCCCGGAATTTTAGCGAACTCAACCAGCTCTCCCATCAACGAGCTAGGTGTTTACAGTTCGTTCATTTCGAAATTTTTTTCAGGTTGATGTTATAGAATTTTGTAATACATTGTCCTTTTTAGATACTGCTTATACCCTTAATCGAGGAACCGAGCCACCAGTCCAATCAGCGTTTCCCCCCCCTTTACTCGTCCGCCACCACAACGACCAACTTCGCCTTGTTCGTCCCCTTCTGCACAGAAAGCATCGCCTCCCCAACTGCGTCCAGTCCCCTCACGATCTCCTCAGTATATTTGATCTCGCCGCTGGCAAGTTTTGCCGGAACAGTCGCGTAGAATTCTTCGATGTATTTCTCTTCTAGTCGGAAGACGATGAACCCATGCATCGAGATGGATTTCCCGATGACCAAGAAGAGGTTCTGTACAAGATGTGAGTAATGTGTATCGTAACTGTGTATTTTATTCATGACTAACTTGGATTGGTTTGCCGTTCCCGTTGTAAGCTGTTGATTTGTTAATCGGTGGGACAAAAAAACGGAGTATGAGCTGATTTACCAGATATCATGCCACACTCCTGAGAGGAATTTATGAGTGGGCTTCGACGGTGATGGATAGTATTATAATATACTCACAATGAACCGGGCGCCAACAGCAGCGCCATTTAGTGCCGCTTCCAGAGTCTCGCCTCCGACATTGTCCCAGTACCTGAAAATTTCGTATGTGAAAACTCCACTACTCTGCGCATCCAACTTACACGTCGATAGGGCCTTCCTTCTCCAATACCTCAGCAGTACTTGTTGTTTTGTAATTGAAAGCCACGTCCGCGCCAATGTCCTTCATAAATTTCACCTTCTCATCAGAACCAGCCGAGGCGATGACTTTGAGGCCGTCTAGCTTCGCCATCTGAATAACGAACCTTAACGAAAATGTGTGTGTGAGTGTCGAGATAAAGGCGGGAAATTGTTTTCCACATACGATCCGACGGGGCCTTGAAGAACACTCAAATTTAGCAGATCACTCGAAGATGGGCTTTTGTGTTACTCACCGCCTCCTGTTGTCACAAACGCGACTTCACCCTACGATTATCTCGTGAATAATGGACCAATGTCCGAGTATCATAACACGCACCTTCTTTGCCTTCGAATACTCCTTCCACGCCATATACGCCGTCATTCCTATAAACCCAATTAACCGAGCATAGCACTTCATCTCAACACCCTAACTTACCCGGCATACCTGCAGCCCCAACATACACAGACCAGGGCAGATTCTGCTCCTTCTTAATGATTCTCAAACCTTCGAGGCCCTTCCTGACGCTATATTCCTCATGGGCTGCCAAAAAGATCACATCCAGTCAGGAAAGTGCGGACCCAAAAAGTGAGGATTGACGTACTCAAACCACCATATATATGATCTCCAACCTTGACGCCTTCGTGTTCCGATCGCACCACGACGCCAACACCATATCCCGAAGTTCTTTCTCCTATCCATCAGACAAAAGCCAAGCGAGAGGGTTCTAAACAAGTACTCACGGCTCGCCTACGAAATAAGGTGGCTGGCGGTGATAGTTCGTCTGAGTTTTAGAAGATGATGTTATTAACCGCCCAACTCACCGAATACGATTTGACCTCTGGCGAACGCATCCGACCCCGCATGTACGGATCGATCGAAAGCACAAGTGTTTTAAGGACGAACCCCCCATTCAAGGGGATGTTATCGATATCGATCGTCGGCGTCGCGTCGTATACCGTCGTCTTTCCAGGCTCGGGATATCCTTGGCGATATTCTCGGTCAGCCCCAGTCAGGCAGGCGTGCAATGGACGGCTTACCTGTCGGGATAGAATTGAACACGACACGTGCATTTCGAGTGGGGGCCATGTTTTCTTCGTGAATAGGAGTAATGTGGTGTTAAAGTTGGAATCCGTTGTGCAGAATTCAGGCGGGACCGAGCCTTTATATATGATGCGCGCCAGATGCCATCCGGTTACGGTGACCAAGATCCCGGGTCACCAGTACTGTCCTTACTAAGGAGCATCGATATCGCTTGGGTACGCTGGGCGTGCGCATGGCGTGCTTGCTGACAAGGTCAGTGATTAGCGTCGCGTTGCCCGTCGTGTACTAAATTTAGTTTAAGACCTTCATGGCCTAAGATTCGTAAGCCTTTGGTCCACGTACAAAAATTAGAGGTGATGTCGATATATCAACAATATTAGGTGCTTTGGGAAGATCGGGCTCTGAAATGCTGCAACATGGTTACTCTTGGCACTGTAAAACGTCTTATCAGAAGAGAATTGGTGATGTATATATCCACATACTTTGTCATGGTGTACAGAAAGTAGACCCTCCTGCCATAATTGTCATAGGCTGAGTAATTCTAGTGGAACAAGGTACATATCATGTATTGCCGATATTGACTATGACATCTCTGGTCCAACTTTTTTTTTTTTTTTCAAAGATGATCGCCAAGTTCCATCGATGTCGGATATCGGATAAACAATCTCTATGTACAATAATCTCGAAGTTACTGTTTAAATTTTCCCCTACTCGACTTGTTCGATAGTAATCCAGGCATAAAAACGGGGTTATCGACTTATTGGTGCGAAGTTGGTGTGTGCATCCTACAGAGCCTCATTAATTTTTGACATCCAGGGCTCAGTGCTCACGCTCTGCGTGCCGCTTGGCTTTTGAAATTTCTTGGCTAGCTACTACGCATATTACTTATTTGAGTGCGACGTAAAATGGTGGAAGTTTTCTTTTTTTACAAAATAATAAGTCCTAGCAAGATCGAACTGTCAATTAATTATTGAGGCCTTGAATGATCTCAGCATTCTCACAAACGATGTGGTGTTTGTGTTAAATACTAGTAGGGCGGTTGCAGGATGCGGGAAGGGAATTGTCGGGGGGCTTTCGGTAGATTGGATTTTCTCTCTGTTTCACCTAGCATCCTCCTCTGGATCAGTGGCGGCTTCAATCGGGACAAGCTTTGAGGGATTTTCTGTGGGCGTCGGACAACCACCAAATCCTGTTCACTCTGGACAGGGTGATCCTGTTCTTTCCATATATCATACCTCTGCTCATATCTGCATCAGTTTTTGATAGGGAATGTGGCAGGGCTCTTTACCTGAAGGTACTCTGCTCGAGCGACATCCAGCCCCACACAGTGGGAAACACTAGTTGATCGTAGTCTATCTGCAAGTTCCCCAAGTGGTGCTGCAGATGATAGAATAGACGGAAGAGCTTCACGGCCGAGTAGACACGCTTTAGGGTTATGGCCAGTTTTGAACCTTTTCCTCGCGATATTTCTGGTTTAATAATTTATCTTGTGAATAAAGGTAGATAAAGATATATAAGGAAGTTAAACCTACTCATGGGGTTCCTCACATATATATATTATGCACCGCAGCGCAACTTGGGCATAAATTGTCTGGTTGATATGGTACCGCCCCGCACGTTCTCGGTCATAGAGAAAATCTAGATATAGTTGTTCGGCGCTTTCTGTTCTCAGAGTCGCAAAAGATGCAGCGAGGAGGAATTCACATGTATCGGGAGCAGCTCCGTATGCGTGCCGAATGTCGAGACCTAGTATATGACCTGTGAATTCCCAGACGTCTAGCGTGCCGAATAAGCCAGCCAGGTTGCGATGTGGTCGTAATTCATAAGCAAGCGCAAAAAGCTCTGGTAATCGATCAGGCCATCTAAAGGCATTGATCTGTTCCTTCATGTGGTGGTCTAGTGTCCTAAGGTGGCGATTCACCAAAGATATTGGAACATCAAATAAACCAAGACGAGTCTAAGTAACAGCAAAAAGAGTCAATATTGAGCCTTCCCAAGAAAAGCGTTCTAACCTGTTCTCGGACCCAAGAAATTTGCCTTGTACATGGAAAGTACTGAGTCCAGCAGGGTGATTGCTCAACATCACAAGAGTAAATCCTAAGTAAGCTCAGGAGGTTCAAGGAGAGCAACTCTTCGAACAGAGCCTTGTCCATATGGGCTCTCTGACAGTGGTAAGGTAAGTAGTCTGAAGAGTAAAGCCTAACTCCAAGGACTGGGAAAAAAGATCAGATCATTGGGGGGTGGGATTAAGAGGCTAACTTACGAGGGGAAGATATTCCCTTCATACAAAATCGAGTAATTTCAGCGTGAACCATTACCTGGTCCACAAAAAATAATTGTGAACGGGCAGGGTCAATGAGAAAATCAGAGATTGAAGCATGATGAAAGTGCAAAGAAGGCCAAAAACTGTACCCGTCTTGGGGATCTTCCTCCGGGGATGAGGGAATATATATGATAGAATGACAATCTGCTAAGGCAAGGCATAGGTCTCCCGAAGGAAGATTGAGAAGATCTTCTATCTCAGAAAGCTCCATACCCTGGATGGATTCACTACACAAAAGAAAACCGAGGACGCGGTGGATGTTGGTGCGCTGGGTCTCATGGGCTGACTGTAGTATATGCATATACAACGCATCTAACTCTGCAAATGGGGCGGCATCCTGGCGGCTTCCAATCCCGAGAATATCGGCTAGCCGGTTCATAGGCCGATGGCGTGGTGATTTTACATATCGTACAACGGTCGACGCGAAAATGAATTGCCCAGATGACTTTCGAACTAATACTTTGATATCATCGTCGGAGGGCCATTCTTTTGGGATGTATGATTTTAAAATATGGGTTTCCCGAATCACAGCGAAACTTTCTCGTAAAAATAACGTGATGTCGCTGTCAGCTTGAAAATCGTCACCTAGGACAAGGGATACGTAGCTCCCGCGTCGGTCAGGGTGAGCGAAAGAGTCCCGAATAGCGAGCTCTGGACGACTTGAAATAAGAATATGGAGAGGAAGCGAATGTCGTGTGAGAGCGGAGACAAAGCACCGTATGATGGTGGATTGAATATCTCCCCCCGTGCATTCGTCAAGGCCGTCAATGATCATAAGTACAGGTTGGGGAGGGAGAGATGCGAAATGAGAAGGGACGACGGCAAGAAGTGGTTTGGTCACAAGCTCATGAAATTGGGTTTCCAGTGACTTCGAGAAGATCATAGGATCATCCTCGAGCGCTTTCTGAATATGAGAACGGGCGTCCGGGATATACTGGGCAACCTGGTATGCAATCGTAGCGACGAGTCGAGTTGCGTCGTTGCGGCCTGATGACGTCCTCGAGAAGAAGAAACTGGCAGCAAGGATACATTTGTTGTGGGTTTTTTCAGCCAATGTCTGTGCGATGGCGGATTTTCCCGCACCAGCTGGTCCATACAACCACATAACGCGCGGTGCTCCAACTTCTTTGTTTGTCAACCATTCCCAGATAGTGTTCAATACCGCAACTCGTGTTCCCTCGTGACACTTCGGAGGATCGAAGCGCTCGCCTGAGTTATGGAAGGCACCAGCTGCTACTTGGCCCTCAAGAATATGAAAAACTTTTGGGTTCAAGAGCCCATAAATCCTGGTACCTGCGAGAGTAGAATTGGCTTACCTGTTTGCTTAGTCCCATAATAGTTATGGTTACTATCGCCTACATCGAGGAATGTTGAGTTGTGGATTTCGAAATCTTTCCCGTTTTCGAATACTGGCATGATTGGTTGGGAGACAGGGAGCAGGTAAGACAGGGATGAAAATAAGTAATGGTTTTATGACTACTCACATAAGACAATTACAATAGGTGATCACCCGGCTTGCACAGCTTCCCACAGCTGCCAGTGATCAACATGGAAGGGTTTGGACAGGTACAGGTTTCGACTGAACAGCTCTAAAAGCGTGATTGAAAGCTATAATTTTGTATTGTTTGCGTGGTAACTTTAAGCTGCATGGAAAAAGGATTCGGTACTATTGGTAGACATATACTGGGTGTCCGGGATTGGGCGTCCAAAATCGAGGAGACTTTCTCTTCTCATTGCGGCGATGGGATCCTTTGTTCATGTGATACAGGGTACAAATGGGGTACTTTTCCGCCTTGACAATAAGTCTCTTTCGATGCACTTCTTGCAGTCGATGGAAGCCAGAACGTGGCAGTGGTACAGCCGCAGTGGCTGAGCATATGGCTCTACTTAGTCCGTCTAAATTCATGGAGAATGGGGATTACGATCTTCGACGAGTGTAACGAAACCGAGCTCGTATGTTCGCGGAGATTTTGGTGGAGACGTAGTTTTGGTTCAACCCCAAAATTTTACCCGCACTGCCAATTTCGGAGACCGACACATCGGGTATCGGAAGACCCTGGTTGAAAAATTTCCCCTCGAAACTCTCAAAATTAGACCTCCCCAAGGCACAAGATCTCCTCAAAAAGTTTGCTCAAACGCCCGGTCTATATATGGGTATCACTAGAAGAATATACGGACTATCGATTTATTGACATGATTAGTACCGAGTTTACCGTTTCATTGGGTTTTGAGGTCCCCGAAAACTGGTCGACTCGGACAAGTTCAACGACAACCAAGTGGGGACATATTAAAAGTGCAGTCCCATTGAAACCTGTGATTCGTATAACTTAATACATACTGTCTCGCGGATTCGATAACAGTTTCTTCGAGTTTTATAAGTTTTTCTCAGTTTCCGGGTTTTCTGTCTAGTTTCTAAGGGAAATTCGACGTGCATAATTCGGGTGAGGTTGGGGCTCCTCATTTTCTGTGGCTTGTACTGGTTTTGGAGGTTGAGGAGCAAACAGAATCCAGAATATCCAGACACTAAGGGTAGTGGTGAGTTGCTTGATTATTGTCACCACAAACTAAACATCTAACCGGGCCCCGGACCCTTGATAATTCGAATTTCGTTTAACTAGGGTTCGTGACTGTCCCCCCCCCACGAGATCCGGTCAGCAGCGAATGTCGAAGTTGGCCTCTCGCACCCCACTAAGGCCTCACGAATCATAAGAGAATATATAACGATCGATATATCATTCGTCACTCGCCTTCGTCTGGAGGGGCAACTCTGATAACCTAGGGATACCCTTCCTCTCTTCCCACCAAGACCAAATAAAAACTTACCTGCCTTTCCAAAATCCAGCCGAATCGTGTCCTCCTAGAATATCGCGTAATACTCACCTGTGGGTTGCGACGTTGAATGAAAAATATTCAACCGAGAGCTCAGTTGCTCCTACTTGAGTACCCAAAATGTGTTGGGAAGAGACCTGCGGACATTGGAAGCGACTGCGGCTACTCAAATCAACACGAATAAGACTAATATGTAAAAACCAGCCGCTTACCCCCATCCAGGCCCCCAAATCCTACCCCGCCTCCTTCTTCTGCCCCGCATGATCACAAAAAAAATATGAACGCCCACCACACGAACGGATTCTCTATACACGACGATGGGCAGTTGGGGATAGGAGTAATAGGGGCTGCAAAAGATCTAAGATAAGGTCAAATTCGAGACCGCTGACATAGGACTCCGCCATTGCAAATTATGTCTTGCTCACCATCCGAGACACGTTGTGAATATAACAGATCGTGTGTGTGTTTGGAAGGCGAGGAAGCCTGCTAGCAAGACGGTCAACCAACAGGCACAGCTATAATATTGCCACACGACAAATGGCCCCTACCCGTAATGCCTGTTTCGTTTTCCTCAAGTCTATCGAGTCAGCTGGTATGCCCCTCTCCTATTCTCATCCCCTATTCTTCACCTCACCACCCACCACTTATTACCCTCACCCAGCCGGCTACCCAGTTAACGGCAAAACATTCGCATACGACGACAGTCCGAGAATTGATCTCGATAAAGCCCCGCTCAACGGCGGCGCATTGGTAAAGACGCTGGTACTCTCCATAGACCCATACATGCGCGGAAAGATGCAAGCTCCTGACACCAAGTCGTATACGGTGCGTATGTGCCTCGAGCCTAGGTATGTGGTTGCTTATCTGAGGTACACTGGGGTGGGGTAGGATATGTATGTCGCCGGCCAACCGTGAGTCGTTAAACGTTTCCCTGCCAGCCTCCGCACTCTCATGGTGCGGGGGCTGGGGGCTGAAACGAGTGGCTGACCCTTATACCCACCCTTATGTACCTTTGGCTTTACACACCCCAAATGTCGTAGGCTAAGCAATTTTGGTGTCGGTGTAGTCCTTCGCTCTGATAGCACCAAAGCCCGCAAAGGTGATCATTTATATGGATATTTTCGTCAGTCCCTGGCTTTATGCGTCACCTAACTCTCGGCTGATGGCCTGTGTACCCCCATTTTATGGATAAGCTTTCCAGGAATATAGCGTTCAGAGTAAGGGGGACCTCGATAAGCTTCGTGTGCTTAAGAACAAGGAGGGACTCCCATGGTCGTTGTACGTTGGTGTTCTCGGCATGCCTGGTGAGTGTCCACCTCCCCCTTATCGTAGTCGGTGGTTTGAATAGGTCCCTATTGATTGGGCGTTAAGGAAAAACAGCCGTATTTGGATGGAAGGAGTTTTCCAAGGCGGAGCCGGTTCGTTTTACGTTTTTTATCCCTGGCTTCATCTGGAACTGATCTAGGGTGGATAGGGACAAACACTTTTCGTTACCACTGGTGCAGGTACGGTTGTCCATCGTCCATTCTTTGTGTCAAGTTTGAAGGACGTTGATATTCCTGGTTGGGGTCTATACAGGCCAAGTTGGATCGTATGTCCTTCGCCTCCACCATCGCATGAATACCACTAACAAAAAATGTGGGCGCGGGGTAGACTTGTTATCCAACTGGCAAGACGCGACGGGCTTAAAGTCATCGGGTCAGCAGGGTCTGCTGACAAAGTAAAATTCATGAAAACATTGGGTGCAAGCGTTGCTTTCAATTACAAGGACTCCGAAACGAAGACAAAGGAAGTGCTCGATAAGCATGGTCCCATTGATATGTAAGCCTAGCTGATTTCCTCTTAGCGAACCTGGATGCTAATGTGGATGCAGTTACTGGGACAGCGTTGGTGGCAAGATGCTGGACGACGCGTTAGCTGCTGCCAGCCATCATGCAAGATTTATCGAATGTGGGATGATCTCGGGTTATAATGGGCCGGGTCATCCTATTACCGTACGCATACGGCATTTCACTCTCTGCCTCCATCTTCGATTACTGTAAATGATTAATCACACTTATATAGAACATCGAAAATGTGCTCACGAAGAGCATTACGATGACGGGGTTCATCGTAATGGATCTCGAGAAAAAGTACGATGAGGAATTCTATGACGAGATGCCGCGTTTGATCAAAGCAGGGAAGTATGAGTTCTTGGAAGACATCAGGCATGGCTTAGAGCATGTTGGCGATGCAATAATCGCTGTGCAGAAGGGAGATAACAAAGGGAAGAGTGTGATTGTCCTTGCCGATCAGTGAGGGAGCAGGTGCGTGATGAGCATTTACTGCTTACCTTCATTGATTAAACCTGATTATAGTCTAGAGTGTCGCAAATACTGATAGTAATAACATATTTACCGTACAAATTTATCTAGTCCCTAGACTATATGTATATTAGCCAGGCCCAAACTATTCTCACTCGTACCTTCCAAATTCCAACACAGCGCCAATGTGGTTAAATCGTCATTTCTTAGTCTCGTTGACCACATGCTTTTGTTCCTGCTTCTTATCTTCTTTCCTTCATCCCAAAGGCGCGTCTGACCAACTCACGTGCGCGCGCCTTGCACCTGTTTCTCTTCGGTTTAGCTCCTCATATACATCATATTTCCCGTCATCTGGCCCATCCCCGGCCGCGGGATTCCCACCACGATCCACGACGAATCACCATAATATCCTTTATAAGCCCCCTATGCCTGAACGGCGGCAGTAGAATGGCTCCCATAACTAACGGTCGCATCCTCTTCAATTCTATCCCTAGTGGTAAGCTCGTTGCTTCTTTATATTCACCACCTTTGGTCTTCGTGCACTCAGGCTCGTCTGCCTATCTCCTAGGATACCCCGAACCAGGAAAAACAACGATCTATGACACATCGCAAACCATCGACATCGACAATGCGCCTCTAAACGGTGGAGTCCTCGTCAAGACCCTCGTCCTTTCCGTCGATCCGTACATGCGCGGCCGGATGCGAGCGCCGGAGGTCAAGTCGTATGCGGTACGTCGTCTGATGGAAGTATAAAGTGGGGGCTGATATTGGGACCCGGGAAGCCTGCGTTCATACTCGGAGAGCCGTGAGTCTTTTTTTGTGGATAGGCGTGGCCAGGAAGAGTGCTAAATCTGGTTTAGGACGAATGGTCATGGGGTCGGGGTCGTCCTCCGATCGGAGCTGCAGGGGTTCAAGAAGGGGGACCATATCTATGGGCGGTTCGGTACGTCCCAAAACCCAGACATAAACAGTTACTAATGGGCAATCGATGATGACCCTTCAGCACACCAGGAATACTGTATCCTCAAGAGCACAGACGACATACAGGTCATTGAAAATACCCACAACCTCCCATGGTCGGCGTATATCGGGGTCGCAGGGATGCCAGGTCCGTATTTGTATTTGTACGCCTGTTTGGGTTCCGGCGGGTGACGTTGATGCGTGGCGACAGGCCAGACGGCGTATATGGCATGGAAAGAGTATTCGAAGGCGAAGAAGGGCGAAATTGTGTTCGTGAGCGCTGGCGCAGGTGCGAAATCTCCACATGACCTCGTACCACAGCCGCTGATCCACCCTACGAATACTGCAGGTCCCGTCGGCTCGTAAGCACTCCCTCTCCTATCCTTCCTCAATCTAAATTTTTGTACTAACCTCTCCCTCCCCACCCAACAGACTCGTGGCCCAACTCGCAAAACTCGATGGCCTTAAAGTAATCGCTTCGGCCGGCTCGCCCGAGAAGGTGAAGTTTATGAAAGACATTGGTGTGGACGTCGCCTTCAACTACAAAACGGAGAACACTGCGGAGATCTTGGCGAAGGAGGGGCCAGTCGATGTGTACGTCTCGTCTTGTGTATCACCCTCGTGTTCAGTTCATGGGGTTTATTTTGATTATCGGATATAGATACTGGGATAATGTGGGAGGACCAACACTAGATGCAGCGCTTGAGGCGGCCGCGGTGAATGCACGGTTTATTGTGAGTTCTTCGCTTCGAATTTGGATGTAAGGATGAGTGGCTGACTGGACGTTCCTGTAATTAGATGTGTGGCACAATTTCTGGCGCGTATTTCCCACTTCCCTACTTCAGAGGCACTCAACTAGGTCTGCGTCTTGGATAGGTTATAACGGCGAACCAGCTATCAATAAGGTAACCTATTCAATTGGCATCCGTAAGTCGCAGCTGTTTACTGATTTCCTCCTTCACATGGACAGAACATTCACCAAATATTTGCCAAATCCCTCACCCTCTCCGGTTTCCTCGTTGGGCGACTTATCCCCAAATACCGCACCGAGTTCTACGATACCGTCCCGGGACTCGTCGCATCAGGGGAGATACGCTATTCGGAGGACGTAACGAAGGGCTTGAACAAGCTCGGGGAAGCGTTATTGAGCGTGCAGAAGGGGTCTAACCGGGGGAAAGCGGTCGTTTGGGTTGCTGATGAGTAAGGGAGTGTCAATTATTGTCAAAGTTTGATAATTGGAGGATGGTGGATAATAAAGCTACACGATTACGTCGCGGTACAGATTCAGCGCCTTTCGCCTTTCATTAACTTCTGCGATTGCGATGGGTTTCGAAATAGATATCCTTTTTCTGGCGGAGCTGAATTCCCTCCGTCACGAAGAATACAACGCTCAGCATCCATTCCTGATCCGACGATGCCTTGTGTTCTCTTCGATATCTCCACACTAGAATTCTCTAGAACAAAAGGTGAAGAAGATAAAGGAAAGTCGGGAGGCTTGTGATTCCCAGAAGAATTCAGATTATAAATAGAATACAATGCTAACGCTAATCAGAATGGCCGGGTATGTCAGCGGGACACACCACAAGCCCATGAATACATGCTTACACAGATCTAAGCCAGGAACGGTTATGCGATAATCGATGATGCATGGATCGTTTAGTAATAGTCGTAGATCTGGGTGGTGGTAGCAATAGAGGTGCCGGCATCATGGTCACCGGGTGGCGGATGGGGATTGCTCAGCCTGGACAGTGGATATATAAACGAACCGATGGGACGAAGAGATCCAATTACCTGTTTCCAAAATCCCAAACAGAGAATCCCAAACTTTTACTTTCAAAACAAATGGCACCAGTTCGTAACGGCCGTGTCTTGTTCAACTCGATCCCAACGGGTAAGCTCATATTATGGGTTGGACGAACTCTGGCATTAACCACCAACGCCTTCAAAGGGTACCCCGAGCCAGGAAAGACGACAGTCTATGACGCGACACCGACCATCGATATTGACAATGCACCCTTAAACGGCGGGTTCATTCTCAAAACGCTCGTACTCTCAATCGATCCGTACATGCGGGGAATGATGCGCTCGCCAGAGACCAAATCATATTCGGTGAGTTGAGATTAGTGACGTCAATGATGCGATTTATTGACAGTGGTTCCTTTTAGGACCCATATTTTGTAGGGCAGCCGTAAGTTGCTCTGTCTTTGGCCTTCGTGGACATCGTGAGTGGAAGAACTGAGACGTTTTGCCGCAATAACAGGACAAATGGACTCGGCGTTGGTGTTGTGGTTCGCTCGGAACACCCAGACGTCAAGGCTGGAGAACACCTCTATGGTGGCCTGAGTGCGTCTTATTTCCTTCCTTGTACCCACATTGCAAGCAACTGATTTGGTATACCCATTTTGGCAGCCCATGAAGAATACAGCATCAGGAAAGACCTGAACGGGTTAAGGACCATCAAGAAAGAACATGGACTACCATGGTCTGTGTATGTCGGCGCTGCGGGCATGCCGGGTATGTGATATTCGCGCTCGAGGGTATGGCCAGCGCTAACTATGGGTTGTTGATTGATAGGGATGACGGCGTATATGGCGTGGAAGGAGTACTCGAAGGCGAAGAAGGTGAGTCAAATCACTCCGTCACGTTCCTGGAGGTTCGGTGAAAGCTTACGAGATACGTGTAGGGGGATGTCGCGTTCGTGACAACGGGAGGCGGTACGTTGTCCATTGTTCATCATCCACCCATATAACCAATTCACCTCGAATACTCCTCAGGCCCTGTAGGATCGTACGTTTTCCCTTGCCGCTCACTTCATCTCCATAATCCTATCTTCGATCACCCAGGTTCGTCATCCAATTGGCGAAACTCGACGGCATGAAGGTCATCGCCTCCGCGGGGTCGGACGAGAAAGTAAAGTTCATGAAGGATATCGGCGCAGATGTCGCATTCAACTACAAGACAACGAGTACGGAGGAGATTTTGCAGAAGGAAGGTCCAATTGATGTGTGAGTTTTGCTATTGAGGTGCTAATGAGGTTGTGCGACCGCTGATGAGCAAAACGTGGACAGGTACTGGGATAACGTCGGAGGCGAGATTCTAGATTTGGCGCTCAAATACGCATCGGTTGGCGCGCGATTCATCGTGAGTTTATTCCTAGTCGCTGTGGTTGGGTTCTGCTCATGTCTTTGGGCAGGAATGTGGCATGATCTCTGGTAAATCAATCCCGCCCTTCCTTCACCTCATTCCGGACTAACCCACAAAAAAACAGGCTACAATGGCGCCCGAAAACCAATCGAGGTAAGCCGCCCTAAACATCTAGTCACAACACAGAACAACTCACCCCTACCCATATAGAACATCTTCCTAGTCGTCTCCAAGTCCATCTCGATTCAAGGCTTTATCATCTTCCGGCTCGAAGAGAAATACCGTGACGAGTTCTATACAACCGTCCCACCAAAGCTCGCGAAGGGCGAACTCAAATATTCGGAAGAAATAGTGAAGGGGCTCGAGGGGATCGGAGAGGCAATGTTATCGGTGCAAAAAGGTACAAACAAGGCGAAGGTGGTGGTTTTGGTTGCAGAGGAGTAGGGGTGATGAGGAGAAGAAGTGAAAGGTATCGTCTGTTGGGTTGGAGAAGGGGTTTTGCTTTATTGATGTTTGTACTTGTACGTCAACGTTCAGTAAAAAAAAAAAGTCACACAAAAGTCTTCCGAAGAATGTTGTTTCCAATGCCAACAAGGCCTTTACCTCAGTTAGGGCCATGTTACGTCTTGGGAACTCTGTGCATGGCCTCACTGCCAAGCGCAAGTGTACCCTCTATCACACATGTGTAGTACTTATTGCTTTTTTTTTCTTTGTTCTACATTTTATATACCAACCATATGGAGTATATGTATCAGTCACAGCCATCAGCAAACCCTGATTTTTTTTAAAAGTTAGCTCATGGACATCCATAGCACTATAGTATTCCATAGACACTAGACTGACCTGAGCAGTACTTCACAGTCATGCACAGAACTCATTTTCTCTGTGCTGGAATACATAGCAGCTCATGTCATCTGCAGAGTTCTGCAGAGTTATAGCCATTCTGCATATTCGTGTACAGAACCCCCCTTTTATGTGCTGGAATACATAACAGCTCATGTTACCTGCAGAGTTCTACAGAGCTATAGCCATTCTACATTGGAGTCCACTAGACACCTTTAAGACTTTACTAGATTTGATATAGACTAATAAATAAATGCAATTGTCAAGGCAACCCTAAGTTGGAGCGCACACAATCACAAGTCAGCTGACTTCCAGCTGGTAGGGGAGATCCTGAGTATATTGCCTATGATACATATCTAAACTACTCACCTGGTAGGGCAGATCCTGAGAGATCAATCTGAGGATTCCCTACCAAGGTGGGGCCACTATATACCTAGTTCTACACAATGCCAGTATGTACACCTATTGTTGCCACATCACTCAGGGTTGCACAATAGGTTTGTTGATACAATAGGTATGTTTGTATAGTGATCATACATGATTTTGACAAGTGTGGCACATATTGGACAACATCTGGGTTTTTGATGTGCAATCTTCAATACAAGGCATAGGCTTTGTCTGGCAGCTCTGACTTGCAATCTGTGGCTTTGATTTGTGATCTTTGGCATAGGGCTTGTGATCGGTGGCTTGTACAATGATTTACAATCACAATCTCATCTTGCAATTACAATCTCCAATCTGCAATTATGATGTTGTACAATGTCAAAGTGTGACATTGAAAATGGGTGTTCCCCTTACAGACTTCCAGTTGGTAGGCATACTGAAGATCACACATCACAAACCCAGACATTGTCTGATATGTGCCACACTTGTTGAAATCATATATGATCACTATGCAAACATACCTATTGTATCAACAAACCTATTGTGCAACCCTGAGTGATGTGGCAACAATAGGTGTACATACTGGCATTGTGTAGAACTAGGTATATAGTGGCCCCACCTTGGTAGGGAATCCTCAGATTGATCTCTCAGGATCTCCCTGTAAGGGGATCACTTGGACAATCCACATCTAGTTATTTGGATAATCATTGTAGTATGTATACATGGATCATACTGACATCGTCTGCCTGGAGTATCATTGGCATACCCCTTATGTCCTTATGACACCTCCCTTACCCCTCTTGCAGCTAGTAGAATTCCTCCTTGCTGATACCTTACATGTAGATTGTTGTAGAGTCCTAGCGGGCTCATATAGGCTTCCGGACTCTCTCCGTAGATAATCCTTCCAATGTACCTATATAATGGCGCCTTCCACATAGTGGTTGGTACCTTTGCAATAAACTAGGATCCGGGTTATTTACGGTGACTAAGTATGCTTGGTTCTAGGTGCCCCCTTCCCTGCATGGTTAGACTTGATGTGCATATTGCCCTCCCCTAGTAAGCCTCTCATACAACGCTCCCCCTTACACTCCCCTACCAGCTGGAAGTTGGCTGACTTGTGATTGCATGCACTCCTACTTAGGGTTGCCCTGACAGGCCCCCCACCAATAGCCACCAATGGCCACCATTGCCATTCCCACCACCAACACCTAGCAACAACACCACTCCACCAGCCTTAAGAGACAACAACTGCCCTAGCAGCATGCTGCCCCCCACCACCACCAATACCAATGCCCCCCACCAACACCCTACCAATGCCATGTGCTCTCCCATCATCAACAATGATAATGATGCCTCTTGGTGCCCATGCTCCCCACCTTGATAACCAGGCCATGCTACAAGTGCTACCACCCCTTCCAACAACTTGCTACCAATGGCAACCACTACCCTATCAGTACACCACCCCCACTAACATCCACAAGCCCCACCCCCTTAGTACTCTAAGTAGTTATTAATAGACACAATGTTCCTCTCTTTGTAATTATCAATAATAGATTATCTTTCACCACATCTATACATTGGAACTCTAGTTTCTTGGGTACCGCACAATAACCCATGACACTTCCCAGTAGTTTGTGATATTTCTCAGTCACTCACAAATTGCACGGAGCTCCACAGTACCTTGCAGGGTGGCTCAAAACTTGACTATGACTGCATAGAGCTGCAGGGGACTATGGAGTCAAGAGACCTCCCCTATGGGCCCCATGGGCCCTATGGCTCTATGGTAATCCATGCACCACCCCCACAGAACAGCACAGGTGCCTAAAAAAACTCAGTGTTTGCTGATGGCCTGCAGCCCACTTGCTCATTATTGGGCCCATCCACATTGTTACTCATCTTACCACCTATAAACACCCACCAGGTACATATGGTATATCAGAAGAAACTTCTGTTGTATGTTGGGCCTTGAATAGAGGACACCAGTAACTGTAATATTTTTTTACTTTTGAAATTTATTACTTAAAAGGGTGGATATACAATATTTATTTATTATTTATTAGAATTTTAGATTAGATTGGCGAATCCAGATTGCTGGTCAATCAGGTTAGTCACGTGCTTTGACTGTCCCCGATCACGAAGGGCAGAGTAACCGCGTTAAAGGCGGTTCATTTTGAACCGCGCTGAGTTTTGCCTCCGGTGGCAGGAAAAACCTCATTCTCATTCTTCGAACTCGGAATCTTTGTCATCAATTGGGACTAAAGAGCTGTTGCATATATATATATAAAAGGTAGAGTGGGAAAAGAGGTAAGAACAGCAAATTACCTGCCCTCCTAGCTCCACCTTCTACTTCTGAATTTATATCTCTAAATATCCTCATTAAAAAAACATGGCACCTATCCGAAATGCCCGTGTCTTGTTCAACTCAATCCCAACAGGTAATTACGCCCCATCCTGGGCTGGTTGGAACGAGCCCCGACCCTAACTATCAATACCTTTAAAGGTTACCCTGAGCCAGGAAAGACGACAATATACGATGCGATGACAACGATCGACATTGATAACGTGTCCTTGAATGGTGGATTTGTGCTCAAGACACTTGTACTTTCCATTGATCCGCTCATGCGAGGCATGATGTGCTCACCGGAGACAATTGCATATCCCGTAAGTTGGGTCCATGACTTTATTGATGCGATTGACTGAGATTTATTCTTTCAGAGGCCATATCTTGTGGGGCAACCGTATGTTCCTTTCCTATTTGACGTTATGTTTGGGATGGCTGATGTTGGTATTGGGGATATAGGATAATTGGACTGGGTATTGGTGTCATAGTGCGCTCAGAGAATGCAGACGTCAAAGTCGGAGACCATCTCTACGGATTCCTAAGTATGTCTCTCCTCGTTCTCCCCTATTCACATTTTACAATTGACTCGGTCTATTCGTTGCGATAGCCCATGAGGAATACAGCGTCTGGAGTAATTTGGACTGGCTGAGGGTCATTAAAAGGGAGCACGGCCTACCCTGGTCTGTGTATCTCGGAGCTGCAGGTATGCCAGGTAAATGTTATCGTGTTTGAGGTATGTGTATGGTCAGCTTATTTGCTGAGTTAGGGATGACGGCGTATATGGCGTGGAAGGAGCACTCAAAGGCAAAGAAGGTGCGTCGCTTTATAATCGCAGGCCTCAGACGACTTATGAGATCCTTGTAGGGCGATGTTGCATTTGTGACAACGGGAGGCGGTAAGTAGCCCACTGTCCACCATCCACCTATCTAACTCGTAACCTTCAAATATCTTGTCAGGGCCCGTTGGATCGTACGCCCCTACACCTCTTCCCCAATTTCCATTCCCATGCTAATATATAGTCGCCTAGGTTTGTCATCCAATTGGCGAAACTTGACGGCATGAAGGTCATTGCCTCAGCGGGATCGGAGGAGAAGGTGAAGTTCATGAAAGATATCGGCGCGGACGTCGCGTTCAATTACAAAACAACGAGCACTGAGGAAATTCTTCAGAAGGAGGGCCCAATTGACATGTGAGTACTGGTGCCCATTATAAGGAGAGATAGCCTTGGGCTTGCTGACAATCACGAGTAACTCAGGTACTGGGATAACGTCGGAGGAGAGACACTGGATTTGGCCCTCAAATATGCATCTGTCGGTGCACAGTTCATTGTAAGTGGGGTCCTAATTATTGTGAGAAGCCTTACTCAGGCGTTTGCGTAGGAGTGTGGCATGATTTCTGGTAACTTAACATCGCTTTATCTTCTACCCTCACCCTGACCAAACCCAAAAGGCTACAACGGCTCCCAAAAACCAATTGAAGTAAGCCACCACAACCACTCAAATACAAAGTGCAAAAATTCACCCTCATTCCACACAGAATCTCTTCTTGGTTATTGCCAAATCCATCTCCATTCAAGGCATAGCCGTCGCTCGGCTTGAAGACAAATATCGCACCGGGTTTTATGACAACGTTCCGCAGAAGATCGCCAGAGGAGAAATAAAGTACTCAGAGGAGATTGTGAAGGGCCTCGAGGGCGTTGGGGAGGCATTACTGTCGGTGCAGAAAGGTACAAATAAGGCAAAGGTTATTATTTTGGTTGCAGATGAACAGGAGTGAGGATAGGAAGTGAGGATAAAAGTGAAACAGGATATTGTTCATTAGATGTAGGAGGTCTTGTCTTATTGGTGTTTGTACTTAAACTTTGGCTTTATATATTGATTGGAGGCCGTTGCGTAAGGAGCCGCCATCCGGATAAGGTGTAATAGCCTACTCGTCCCCCAACGCTTGATATACTATCTGGGGATCACAGGAACTGTATCCCAAAAACAGGAGGGAGGTAAAGTACGAGCTTGAAGATTTGCTAATGACTTTCCCCTGAGTACATGTATCGTTCAAGGATCGAGACTCTATCGGTATATTGTACCGTCCATTTCGAAAGCGTGTCAACTCATATACAACCTGAGACGAAGCGCCTAGTTCGTAGAGAGTAAGTCGGCGGACTGGTCTAGTCGTCGAATACTTCGGCTAAGGATAGAGTTTTTTCCTTCCTCTTCTAAGTATACGTACCCCTATAAGATCCGAAGGAGATTCGCACGGACTTAGCCTCGGTCTGTGTTGTATGCTGACATAGACAGTGCTAAGTGCCAAGTCAGTGTTCAGTTCGTTGGTGATCGATCCTTTTGTGTTACCGGTTACCAATACCTTTCCTAATGTCCCATTTGGACACGTACATAAGTGCCGTACAAGGCGTAGAGCTAGGCTGCTTCTCAGTGAACTGACCGTGGTGAGAGAACGTGATATGTGCGGTTGGTGACAAATTTGCAAAGTCTCTAAAAAATGTCATATTCCGAAGCACGAGGCAAAAGTCGAGCGCTCGATGCCACGTGCGTCTCGGATGCACATCCGCTTGGCGATCCAAAATTTCCTTAATAGGATTCGGTCCAACGCCTTGGCTTATGTGCTTGCACCGAGAGCCATCCTGGTATTTCCTTGCCGACCTCTATATAATTCAATGGGGCCGCATTTCTTCCAGTACGTAAAGGAAATAGTATTGATATGTTACGGCGTTAACCGCCCATTTAACCCCACCCCTGTACCAGACACGTTTCAAAAGTTAGTGTAGAAAAGGAATTTACAGTAGCCCTAGGAGCTTGATTTAGCTTGATCTCCTCAGTTTCTGTGCAAATGATGCATACTCCTCTGTAAGGCCTAAGTACTCGGGCGGACAGTATGTAAGCGTGGGTGACTTTGGGTGACAAACAGATTAAAGATATGAGATAAGCATTCCACACCGTCAATCCGCTGGCTTTTCCTACAAATTCCCATTTCCCTCTATATACGTAACAAGTTACAGTCATAAGCTTAAGTTAAGCTCAGAATTTTGCGTTTTTTCAAAATATGATACTTCTGGTGACGGCCACCAAATTTTAGAGTTAGAGTCTTGGAGAGAGGGTGTAGCCCGGCTATAGCCAATTACGGAATTGTTGTTTCTGATGCAACACGATTCTTATTCACTCACTCTGTAAGCGGGCACATCTTGAGAATGCCGTTACCCGGGGGTGTTTATATCTTTACCAATTGAAGTTGGGATCTTTGGCAAGTAAAGGCTGGAACCTGTCCGGTCTTATCCCCCTCAACCTGATAACCGGTACAAATCCTGGAATATGATATTCCGTATGCGGACGGACCGCGCACCCCTATACAATATAAGAGAAGTGAAGCTATATACTCGACCCATATATCAAAATTCATAATTCGAACACGCAGGTGTTCGTGATTGACCCTGAAGAACATTCAAAATCTATGACTGAGACACTACTCACCTGAATTACAACCAGGCTTACGGCCTATAGTAACGTTTTTTGATAGCCTTCATATGTTTTATCTGTGGGAGGTTAAACCCTTTTGAGGATGGAAAAACGCAAATCCCGAACCTGGGGTTTGGGAAACCACAAGTTACTTCCGTATACCCCCCCTCCCCCCCCCAAATAACGTAAATTCCGACCATGAAGATACCCCAAAGGCCGCTGGACAGTGATATCAAATGTTTCATTCTCTAGTTGGCCATTTTTGCGATGTCTGTATCTGGCCTGTGTCCTGAAAAATAAATATTCTTTGTAGTTGTCGTCCTCAATAAGAAAGTCATGTATTACTTTGTGCGATCGGAAAATAGCCTCGCAAAAAGAGAAAGAGATGGTGAGTATCTCTTTGAACTCGCTCCATTTTCCGTGGCCACTTTTTTATGCTGAAAAGGGGCAAGGTGAGAAAAAACATACAACATGCAGGGGATCAAAGGGGCAGAAGGTCCAATATTGGGAAGAAACCCAACTGCGTATTCCAAACACTCGGGAAGCCAGGCACATTTAAGTCGTCTCGGTGATACTCACCGCAGCTCTATGCATAACAATAATCCCTATATACCTCTTCGTGACAGAATAACGGCATTTTAAGTTCGAAGTAGTATTGTTCTGAAGGTCTTCTGGAATACCTTGATGAAGTCGACGAAGCATTCCGTGTATAAAGAAGGAATATAACGAAAGGTCTGTCATTATAGAGATTAATATGACAAGACGGGCCAATTAGAAGAAGCGGAATACATATCGAAGTTCTCAGATAGCTAGTTCTTGCCGAAATTCCACCCACGGAAACGGTAGGAAGTGACCATGTGGTGAATGCGGTACTCGGTAGGCAAAAAAATTATCTGGCTACCGGAATTGAATTTGACCAGTCAAAATAATTTGGTGTTAGTACTGTTTGACCCTAGTTCCCGGAAACGACCAAGCACCAATCCTTAGTAAAGTGGTCGGGCACCCTGCTCACCAAGGCCGGGTGGTATTTTTAACCCTGACGTAACATAAGTTCTGTATAAAAGTGTGGTTTACCCTCCATTTTACTTACAGTAATACCTACATTCCAAACAACAAAACGCACATCTATAAAAACATGGCTCCTATCAGAAATGCACGCGTTCTGTTCAACTCGATCCCAATGGGTACGTACACGTTACCATCTGCGTGGTTTATATTAATTTTGGTCATTGTAAGGGTATCCCGAACCGGGAAAGACGACGGTGTACGATGCGACCCCGACGATTGATATCAATAATGTCCCCTTGAATGGGGGTTTTATTGTAAAGACGCTCGCAGTTGCGATAGATCCGTACATGCGGGGAAGGATGCGTGCGCCAGAGATCGACTCGTATGTGGTAAGCCATCTATTAAACCGTTTGGGAATAGAGTGGGATGCTTAACGAAACGTATGATCAGCCGTCTTATATAGTAGGAGAGCCGTGAGTACTTGCACCCTCATAAACATCCTGGCCGTATTGGTCTGAAGATTTCGGTGAAGAACGTCAGGGTACGGCGTCGGCGTCGTGGTCCGTTCGGAGTATGAAGGTCTCAAGGCTGGAGACCACGTCTATGGTATCCTGTGTACGTCGATCTTTCATTCACCTATATAACCAAACTCAAAATCATCGGTTTTGCAGCCCACGAAGAATACTGCATTAGGGAAAAGCTCGACGACTTTTTAAGGTTCATCAAGAAAGAACCTGGGTTGCCGTGGTCGGTGTACCTCGGGGCTGCGGGTATGCCCGGTAAGCTTCAGAGATATGGGATGAATGGCACGGGCTTATACGGCTTCCAGGCATGACAGCCTACATGGCATGGAAGGAGTTTTCGAAGGCGAAGAAGGTTGGTTCGCTGTCACGTCTTTCATATTTTATCTAATGTACCCTGCACCCACCAGGGTGAAGTCGTATTTGTGACAACGGGAGGTGGTAAGTGGCCCATTTGCTTTTTTTGTTTTTTTGAACTTGAATATCGCTCCAGGCCCTGTCGGATCGTAAGTGGTCAATCCGCCCCCCGATTCATCTCTATACTCACGCATTTTCACCTAGCCTTGTGATTCAGTTGGCGAAGTTGGATGGCCTTAAGGTCATTGCCTCTGCAGGTTCCGACGAGAAAGTGGAGTTCATGAAAGATGTCGGGGCTGATGTAGCGTTCAATTATAAGAAAACCAGCACTAGGGAGGTACTGAAAAAGGAGGGCCCTATTGATGTGTAAGTACAGGATCAAGATTAGTATGATCGGAGCTCACGAGATTTTCAGGTACTGGGACAACGTTGGAGGGGAAACCTTGGAATTGGCGCTTAACGCGGCTAAAGTAGGCGCTCGGTTCATCGTGCGTTTAATTCCATCTCCCGTTTCCGTTACCTACTTATAATCACATCACAGGAGTGTGGGATGATCTCAGGTATTTCAATTCTCTTATCATACAGACTTCTGTACACATTCTGATCAAAATAGGCTATAACGGGGATGGACAGCCAGTCCGGGTAAGTCATAACGAGGCAAATACTTGACGTCCAACTCACATCATCGATCTCCACAGAATCTAGAACTGATCTTTGGGAAATCCATCTCGTTGCATGGCTTCATCGTTTTCCGGCTCGAAGGAAAATACCTCGAGGAGTTCTACGCAACCATCCCACCGAAATTAGTTAGTGGCGAGATCAAGTATACAGAAGAGGTCTTGAGGGGCTTGGAAACGGTCGGGGATGCACTGCTTTCTGTGCAAAGGGGGACAAATAAGGCTAAAATGGTGGTTGTTGTTGCAGATGAGTAATAATTTACTGTGTTACGTATATGGTTTTACTTCACTAGTTGGCTTAATTGGGTCTCATCGCAATAACTGTATTATTCGGGACGTAGAGAGTTATAAGGTCCTGTCATATGTATGAGTAATGCGTTAAGATAGATGGAGAGTGTGTACCTAGTTCGTTGAGCAGGAAATTGGTATTCTGTAGATCAATGTGTCAGTCGAGGAGGACTCTTTAGGGGTGGGTTTTGTACAGGCCGCCACTTCTGAGAAGACGTGGCAGCTCCTCGGTTCTCGGATGCCTGGTGCCGATTCGGAAACGATACCACTCAAACGAAGAAGCACGGTAACGTGGTTGCGATGAGGTAGTGTTCATTACGCTTTTTGTTTTACTTAGCCACTTGTACTTAAGGGGAAAGAATCCCACTAAAAAAAGGGGCTGAAATTTGAATGACGACACGCATTATCCAACCAACTATTCAACATACCGCCGTTTTGCTGTCTTTTATACGTATGTAGGACTCGTGGTTTCCTAGATTCTTGTTTGTATGTGGTAAGGTGCGGCATAGTAGCGATTCGTGGCACGCCGGCTGTGGTGCGGCTACTCAAGGTTATGACATAGTCTTCCTCCCCTTCTTCTCATTGGTGGACCACTCTTTCTATTTGGAGACCTTTCCAAACCTCAAATAGAAAGGCTGTTTTCAAGAAAAGCGCCGATAGCCAGTTCCGGCTTTACAGTGTTAGAGAATTGGTCCATAATCTGCGGAATGAAACCGAGGTCCGATAGCTGTTCGTCATATAGGGTTATCATCTTCGCCGTTACGAAAGTCCCTAATAATTTTGGGAAGGGAGCAGTGTACGATAGGAAGTTGGCGCCCAAGTAAACCTGGAAAAGGATTCCACAGAGCAGAGCCTGGGGAGGCAGTGATGCTTGGCGGATTGTGGGGTCCCCAGAGGCCCCGCGTACACAGTGTATATATCACAGCTGTGTACATATCGTTCCTCCGTCCCTCATTCCTTGACTTGTTGGTTTCAAGTTGGGGTGTTGCTATCGTGTGGGCGGTGTAAAATCCACGATCCACTGGTAGATTCATTTCCTATCCAAACATGTACGATAGTGTTGGCGCATCAATCCCCGATCCAATGGACTTTCTCGATGAACTGTCGCCAAGAGATGAACCACGGCGATGGGCGGCTGCGTGATGGGAAATAGATAAGCTCATGTAATTTCGTACTTCAGACCCAAGAGCTTGAGAGGAAAATATGAAGGAACGTATTTTGTGCCAAGTTGGCAGTGTTCAAGAAGTTCTAGTAGCCAAGGCCATTCCCGTCCCCCGGGCAACTCGAAAACTTGGTCAGACAGACTCACAGTAACCCGCCAGCGCATAAAAAATGATCCGCCATCCGGACCCTGGTATTGTCACGTGAATGTCAATCACAGGTTCTATACACATGGCAGTCCATTTCTTCTCAGCAACTTCTCAACCACTCTGCCTCCGAGTTGTATGATATTATCGCGATGAGCGGACATAACATCCGAAGATAATTAGGATCCATGGCAGGGAGCGGGTGCAATGATAGCTCTAAACCGACACCGGGGGAATACACACAATTAAACCTTCTTCGAAAGTAATCGAACCATCGTGACCATCGTCGGCTCAAATAAACCCTCTTACTCTATCCTCGTCTCAAACAAGTGGTTGAGGGTCGATCGTGAGGGCGCTCAAAGGGGGGACGGTTTGGCCAAGTCTCCGGGGCGACGTCATATAGTATTCATAAAGATGCTCTACAGGGTGAGCGCTGTTGTAAACTAGGCTATACTAGGATCAAACAGTCTCAATAGATCCATCATACGCCTATATACCCGATAATGATACTCCACTCTTGCAACCTCTTAAGTTCGTAATGCAAACGTTTTCAAGTAATTTCGGCTCCTTACAAGTGTTCTTCCGTAAATGAAAGCTAATAAGACCTTAGAAGCTGTCCCCGAGTGGAGCCTTATCGTTAATCCAACAGCCGAAAGTGCGTGGCGAGTCACAAGTACATCAATGTGTGAGATAGAATCAAGTACCATGTTTTTATTAGACAAGAAGCATAAATAGAACGAACTACCACAAGATTTCGGGAAAAAATCTGATCCTTCCTCGGTCGTTGGTGAGAGTTGTATTACTATTTTCCAGTGCCGATATAGTGCTGAGACGGTCTGAATAACAAATGAGGCAAATTTGGCCCAGGTTCCTGACTTCTTCACGCTTGTCATGGCGGTTGATTAATAATTGATGATTGGCTCATGACCCTGATCCTGGATATTTGCATCACAGCTTCATCAAACGAGTTTTCGGCCCCTTCGCTCTCCCTCCATGTCGGATGATACCCTGATGTGCCACTAGCCATATCTGTCACAGGGTCCGCCTTGTTCGCTCAAATAAACGCCCCGTCCACCACCGCCGCCCCTTCACCGCTCAGGCGCCCAACGAGTATATAGTGTGACAGTTTTTCGCACAGACCCTGCGCTCACTTTTACGTTCCCATCCAGCCCTCGATTTCTATCGTGCCATGTCCATTCAACACTCCTTAGAACCTACGGGCGTCTCTACAACCAATACCGTTGTTGACCGCGACAGCAGTGATGCTCGCCCTGCCCTAGGTTCAGCATTTTCCGGGAAGACTCTTACAATCTCCGCCCCTGATCCTGTAGACGTCCATGGTGTTCGACATACCCATACCCGCGAAGACACACTGGACCCTCGTTTGGCACCCTCGATCATACCACCAGAGCACCCTCACCGAACCCTTGTGTTGTGTTTCGATGGTACGGGCGACCAATTCGATGCCGATAACTCGAATATCGTACAGCTTGTATCGCTGTTGAAGAAGAATGACCGGCAAAAGCAAATGGTGTACTATCAGGTGTGTACGATGGATTCATCTCTACGCAAAGCAGTAAAGCTAACGTTTGGCTATACGTAGGCTGGTATTGGCACATATACCTCCCCCAAAGTTGTGACACCTTTTATGTCATCGGTTTCCAAGGCTCGTCGTCCCAGTTTCTTAGATTCGCGCCCCGAACTCACTTCAACACCATATTAGACTCTCGATCAGATGTTCGCATGGAATCTAGATGCCCATGTTATGGGTAAGTCCTTTTTTTACTCATTCTCAAGTGTTGCGCTAAGGTGGTATTGTTAGGTGGTTATGAGTTTTTGATGCAGAACTGTACGCTTTAACATTTTGAGTGGGGAGGAAAAATGGCTTATGCAGCGTGCTATATAGATGTCGAGGGCGATCGGATATGTATTTTTGGTGAGTATCTCACGCCTAAATTTAACTTTTTAAACTAATTACTATTGCACTTGCTAAGGTTTCTCGCGCGGGGCCTACACCGCCCGAAGTTTAGCAGGCATGATCCACAAAGTCGGCCTGCTCCCAGCGGACAACTTCCAACAAGTTCCGTTTGCATACAAGATGTATACACGCGCCGACGACATTGGGTGGGAGCAGTCAAACGCCTTCAAAGCCGCTTTCTCCATCGACGTTGACATCGAGTTCTTGGGGGTCTGGTCAGTGGAAGTTTTGGAATCCTGATTGACGAAGCTGAACGGGTCTATTTCGGTATCCAGGGATACTGTCAGTTCTGTTGGGTTGATCCCGAAAAGATTGCCCTTTACTACGTCAAATACGATCGTTCGGACCTTCCGACACGCCGTTGCTCTGGACGAACGTCGGGCCAAGTTTAAGGCGAACCTGTGGAATCGGCCCAGTCCTGAAGAAGAACAGCTTGGACTACCGACCATGACCGACAAGCCTGTCGGTGGATCTCCTATCCCATTCATTCGCGGCTTGAAGAAAGACAAGTCCCAAAAACGAGAGTCGTCGGGAAGTAGTGAAGAAAAGGAGGAACGAGAGCTCAGCAACTTTGAGAGGATATATTCCGAGAAGAACAATTCTACAACGGATATTGAAGAGGTCTGGTTCTCGGTACGTGTAATGTGACTGGATTCTCTGAACGATACTTACTCCGCCGTGCTATCTCCGCAGGGTTGTCACTGTGGTATGTTCCGAGCCTCGCCCTCACCTCATGTTCATTAATGATCGATCGTGTATAGATGTCGGAGGAGGATCGGTGAGCAACAAGACTCGAAACTCACTTGCTCGGATACCGCTCCGCTGGATGGTACGCGAATGCTTCAGGAAAAACTCGGGAATCATGTTCCACGCCCATCGTTTGAGAGATATTGGCCTTGACCCTACGACTCTCTACCCCTTCGTTACCCCACGTCCACCCCCCCTCCCAGTCGGTTCCCTGACTGTAGAGAAGATAAGCCTGCCATCGAGAATCAAGCGTATGTTCTCCCACTTCAGAGGGCACCCCCCTCCGGACATCTCAAGTTCCACGAGTACCTCATCTACAGAAAAGAAAAGTGATATTGATGCCGTAATCAGGACCGAGGAAGAGGAGGATCTGTACGACTCCATGTCCCCAATATATGATCAGCTGTGCCTGCAACGCATATGGTGGTTGTTGGAAATCATACCACTCAATCTAAGATACCAGAAAGGGGATAACCAGTGGGTTGACTCGGTTACGTGAGTATTGCAATCCGTATACCCAATTGATACCAATCTGATTCGCTGCGTAAATCAGAATTAACATGGCAGCCCCAAGATTCATACCAAAACAGAAAGATCGTGGTTTCAAGGTCCATCGGACAGTCAAGCAACGCATGGATGCCGCATATCCTGCCTCGAGGAAGAAAAAATATATGCCGAAGCCCGAGTTTAAAGTTGATCCTACTTGGGTTGATTAGCTGATCTTGTTATAAGTGTTTAATGATTACTACCCTACTTTACGATATTTAATGTCCCCGCAACGTTCATCAATGATATAATTTTAAATACTCTCATATATTTATTGTGTATATATTATTTGATAATGCATGCGCGCAAAGAGCTCTAGCTACAGGCGATAAAGTTATATATAATTACAATTTAAGTATACAGACGAATACTCCATGTCGGCCGCCGAGTCATTAAACAATACAGTAGGCGTATTTACATGATGGTGAAACCTATAAGTTAAGTAAAGTGATGATAGAGTATTATATGCTATCCTTTAAAGTTGTTTGAGTCACAAGCGCTCCAAGTGTTCACAAGCCTCAGCTATACGTTGAGAAACATCTCTAATCTGGCCAAGAAATGAGCATATCATATTACGGAAGTGATGGAAACTTACGTTTGAAGGGTGGAAGGGCTGGAAGTGATGGCCTGGGATATCAATAACCTTCGGCGAGGTACCAGAGAGCGTTTCCCATCCTGTAGTAGCCAGCGTAACATTTGTTCGGTCCGCAAGCCATTGGGGTACATCTTGAACCCCCGAAGGCTTATACCCATCCTTTGAACGGAGGAGCACGATAGAAGGACAAACCCCACTAGTAGCTTGTGCGTCGTACTCGCCGAGCATCTGGGCGTTCATCGCGAATTGGGCTCTCATCAGGCGCCCAAGCTCCGAATTAGTGTTATGCCCCTCCGAACGCAGGACTGTGTCGATCAAGGCGCTGGAGAGAGGAACATGGTTGATAGGACTGGGCGAATCGACCAAGAGGAGACCTTGCACGCGTATCCCTCGCAAACTGAGCTGAAGAGCGGTTTCATACGCCGCAACACCACCGAAGGACCAGCCTAAAATATTCAATCAACTTCGAACAAAGGTCAGGACTGCCAGGGAACATACCTCCAAGTATGACGGGCCCTGAAGTTTGAGACGACACATAGTCTGCATATGAGGTCGCCATCTGAACTACGCTGTTCCAGGGCTGAGCAGTTGCAAAGTGTGGGTTATAGATACCCCAGGTTGGTCGATCGAGGAAGGAAAGGCGATTGTAGTAGTTAACCAGACCACTACCGTCGTGGATAAGGAAAAGTGGAATTCGTCCGGTTGAGGATTCTTGGAGACACATAGGCAATTCGGTATGTCCCAGAGATTTAATTAGAGAATTACTATTGGCGTGATTATCGAGTATTTTGATAGCGGTATTAACATCGATGTCGGAATGGGTTTTTGCGTGCTTCGTGGCGGCTTGTGATGAAGAAATATAGGTTTGGACGGCACGCACGGTGGGATAGTTTGTGAAAAAATTGCTAGGCAAGTCAAGGCCAACTTCGTTCTTCAAGGTATAAAGAGCCTCGATTGAAGTCAAGGAATCCAATCCCAGAGAATCGAAGACGACATCATCTCCAAGGTCCTTGGGGCTGATGTCAAGTACAGATGCGAGGATCTGCTTCACCCCGTTCTCGCCTTCCATAGCTAAGAGAGGAGGATCAACGAGCTTATCGTCCATCACTAATGTTCTGGGAGACGACCTGCCGCTTGAGTGGGTGGTATCACAATCATCGCTCTGGTGGTCCTTCATCATTGCTGAAATCTCGCGGATGAAATCAGAAACGCTGGAACAAAACGATAACGTGTGTACGTTCAGAGTCAAGTCTGGGAAGATATTTTCGAGCTTTCCAAGAATTTCTATAGTCATGAGAGAGTCGACGCCGAGAGATGCGAGATCCGTATTGGTGTCGACGTTTTTAACGTCGATTCCACAAGTCTCCGAAATAATTTGCATGATATCCTGATGGAAGTTTAAAGAGTTGGATGTGGTGTTCGAAGACTGACGAAAGCTGGCCGCCACAGGGGATTTTTTATCGACGGAGGTTTGGGGTGAAGAACGTTTTCCGGCAGCGTGAGCGAGCCCTTTTTTGAACCTATCAAGGCGGACCCGACGGAAAGCCATGCCTTTTATATGGGCAACGATACGTCGAGGATCTCCAGCTTCCACGGCGTATGCTTCTGCGAGTACTAACTCATCCTCCGGGACCCACGCGTTGCTGCAATATACCAAATAGGACGAGTCGGTGTTGATCAAGTGAGGGATAACCTTCATAGACCCCACCTGACTGCAGATGTACGCGTCATTGATCCCACCTTGCATATTGGCAACAAAACCAGCGACATGCAGAAGAGTATCAGTGAACACTGGGTGAACCACGAAATTTCCACGGTCATGGTCCAATGGAAGGCGGACGTCTGCACATCCTTCCATCCCACTGGCATCGACCGTGATCGATTGTATAGTGCGGTATTCCCTAGAATAATCCACGACCCGAGGAAATATGATCTCATAGGCTGTTCGGGTCGAAAATACCTCACTCGTTGGGTGGACAACTGCAGCCATGCGACGACTGATGACTGGCAGAGTGCGCCCGAATTTTGTCATTGTTTGCAAGGTAGATTGGCTCCGATACCGACCATGGACGTGGATCGATTCTTCGGAAGAGGAATGTACTCGAGAGCTGATACTGAAAGTCCCAGAACCATCTTGAACAGTGACTGTGGTTATGATGGTCCGATCTACAGCCTCATCATAAACGAGTGGTTTTGCAAATTCGATGTTGCGAAGGACTACATGACTGTTATCAGTGTTAATCTTGCGATGCTTGTGCGCGAGATTGATTCCTGAGAATATTTGCTCGAGGTAAACGGAAGCGGGGCAGAGAGGCATTCCTCCAACGTTGTGTCCCACAATTGAGGGGGCCAGCTGTTTGATTGGAGTTTCGAAAATTGCGGTAGCGTCGTTCTCTTCCGTAGGCCATTGTACCCACGCATGTAACATGGGGTACTCTGTGATTAAGGACTGAGGTTGAACGGTTTGGGGGAGCGGATCCTCAGAGGCAATTCGTTCGTCTTCTTTGAACGCCACCCAAAATTTAGCCTTGGAGAAGGGGTAAGACGGTAGACTTATGCAAGTCAACGCTTCCAGATGTGAGAACACCTTTCGCCAGTGTAATTTGAAGCTCGACGTGTACAGTTGTGACAAACTGTTCGTCAGAGTGGCCCAAGGTTCCTGTTGTTTCCGAATCGACCCAAGGAGTAACGTCTCTCTAGGGACAGCATCGTTGGATTTCAACATCGGAAGCGTCGATGTGTGAGGGCCGATTTCGATCCAAGCATCAATAGACGAGTATTCAGGAATGGTAGTCAATGCACGAATGCCTTCGGTAAACCGGACTGGCTCCGAACAATGGCGAGAGAAGTAGCTTGGGGTGAAGGCCGATGTATCTCCTGGAAGTACCACACTTCCCAAAACGTTAGAAACGACAGGTATAGTAGGCCCGCAAAGCGTGACATTCCCCGCCACAGCAGTGAGGTCGTCGAGGAGAGGTGCCATCGCAGGGCTATGGTAACCGAATGGCACGGTAAGGAGCACGTTTTTGCAACGGGCTTCTCCATCGAGCACCTGTTTGAGTGCCTTCAGTTGTGACAAAGGTCCGGCGACGACACAATCAATAGGACTATTAATACACGCGATTGAGAGGTCCGAGAAAGCTTCTGAGGCCTCTAGAATCCTCTCTATGGGATCAGATCCAGTGTTTACCGCAATCATACCAGTACTGTTAACAGCACACTTCTGGACCATAAATCGGACGCGGTTCGCAACGAGCGTTAGGGCACCTTCTAAAGATAGAACGTTCGCGATAACTAGAGCTGCGTATTCACCCAAACTATAAAGAATGTTAGTTATCGATTTATAGCGGGTAAATTCAAAGGCTTACCTGTGTCCGACTACAGCTGCAGGGACTAGCCCCCACGACATCCATAATTGGGCGAGTGAGTATTCAAGGGTGAATATGGCGGCTTGGTATGCTTCGAATTCCTCCAGCGCCGATAACCCACTTCCGCGAGCTCCAGGAGTAAGGATTGCACGAACTCCGGGGAAACCAGCAGCGACCAGGAAATCGTGGCACTCATCGACGTGATGTCGGAATAGAGGGGTAGTTTGATAAAGGGACTGACCCATGCCGAGATATTGTCCTCCTTGACCTGAAAAGACAAACACGGCTTGTGCGTTTTTGCTTGTAGTATGAACGATACTGGCTTTTCCCAACTTCTCAGCAAGGTCCTCCTTATTCCTAGCGGAAACCGATATCCGGTAGTCGAATAACTGCCGGCGGGCCGTGGATGTGTATGCAATGTTGTGTATGGAGGCGTCCGAACTCTCGGCGCTACTTAGGTATCTTACATACCTACTGCGAAGTTCCTCCAGGGCGCTTTTATCTTTAGCAGATAGCCCAAAGACGTAATGCATGCCCTCATTTTGGGAAGCAGAGGGCCCTTGCGGGTGCTCTTCGATAAGTAAGGCGGTGTTAGACCCTGCCGCCCCAAAATTGTTCAGCAGAGCGACTCGAGTCTTCCCTTCATGAGAAGGATACCACGGAGCACTCGCTGTATGAATAACCGTATTATCGGACTCCAAGGGTGCGATACGAGGATTAAGGTTTTTGAGAGAAATTTGTTGGGGGATTGTCTTATGCTGTAGCATGAGCAAGAGTTTAGCAAGACCCGCGGCGCCGGATGCCGCTTCAAGATGCCCGATGTTGGCTTTAATAGAGGTAATCTGTAGAGGATTGTCTAAGGAGCGTTTGGTAGCGAATACACTCCTTATACTTTCCAACTCGTTAGGATCTCCCGCTTGAGTACCAGTGCCATGGGCCTCGACAATGTTGACTCGATCAGCATCAATGTTGGAATTTTCGAGAATTCGTTTAAAGAGAGAGGCTTGAGTAGGGGCATGTGGGTGTGTAATAGAATGAGCAAGCCCGCTCTGGTTGATCTCGATACCTCGAATGACACCAAGGATACGGTCGTTCTCGGCGAGAGCGTCAGAGAGGCGCTTCAGAATGAAAATTCCGCAACCTTCACCCCGAGAATAGCCATCCGCTGATGCATCGAAGGCCTTGCACTGCCCTGTGGGGCTCAAGAAGTGCCCTCTGTCTAGCCCTAGGAACATCTATATGGAGATTAGTACGCTATTATACGAAGAAAGGGGTCAGTCTTACGTCGGGGCTTGAGATGATATTAACTCCTCCAACCATAGCAGAATCGCAATCCCTGTTCATCAGAGCACGTGCGCCTTGATAAAGTGCAACGTTTGAAGCCGAACACGCTGTATCTACAACAACTGATGGCCCGCTTAACTGCATGGCGTAGGAAATACGACCACTCAGGAATGCTTTCAATGTACCTGTTTGGCGGTGAATATAAATTGGATGGGCATATTAATGGGGCGCACCTGTGCTATAATACACGTCAATGTCATTGCGTAGGTTCTGTAGGTAGTCGTGAGTTGCCGCGCCAATATAACATCCGAATGATTCGGGTTTAGAAGTTGGCGTCGAGTTTGGGACGTATCCAGAGTCCTCTAGGGCTTCATACGCCGTATGGAGAAGGACACGCTGTTGTGGGTCCATACTCCTTGCTTCCCGGGGACTAATTTTAAAGAACCTTGTAAAAAAAAAAAGTGTAAACATCCCAGTACGAAATAAACACCAAAGTGGACGTACTTGTTATCAAATTCGTCAGCCCCATCGACGAAGTTTCCAGTATGAGCCTTCATCGCACGTTGGGGATTCTTCGCATCATTGTAATCTGAAACTTTGAAACGATGATCTGGAACCTAAACAGACCTACTTTGAGTGTCGAGTACAAATAAAGTAAAAATGTTCCTGACCTCGGAGACTGTATTTATCCCCTGTTCAAGTATCTCCCAAAGTTTTGAAACATTAGGAGCTCCAGGCATGTTAACGGCCATACCAATGATGGCGATAGGCTCTTGTTTGACTCTGGTCTCTTGACGGCGATTAGCGTTCACAGCCGTCAAATCAACAGAGATGGCTCGTCCATGGGGGAAAGCACGTTCCAAGCTTCGCGTAAGCCCAGCCCCCGGACCTATATTCAGAAGTCGGATGGGAATACCTCCGGGCGAAGCCTCCAAAACCTTCTCTACAACAAGGTTCCAGTTGACCGGTTGAGTAAGTACCATATCCACGACGAGCTCCAGAAGTGAGCCCGTGGCATTATCCTTGGTAATGACCTCACCAGTCATTGTTGAGCGGAGGGGGACTTTGATGTCCAAGAAATCAGGAAAATGGATATGGCGCGACGCGACGTCGGCTAGGACCTGTTCTCGGGTATGTCCGACATGGACCTGGGAGTGATAGAGAGTATCGAGGGTCGTTTTGTGCACGGAAAAGTCTTGGGCGAAACGTGACGAGAAGGCTGAGAGAATATCAGGGCGTCCAGATATTGTAACACACGTGTCGTCCATGATCGCAGTGATGTAAAGAGAAGGTGTTTCAAGATCCTAATTTTATATAGTCAGAAGTTAATTTAGATTCAGAAGCGGCAATAATGGGCTCATCATTACCTTGTTAAAGCTCCTGATAGACGTTTCTGCGTATGCTTTGTTCATTCCAAGAAACACGAGACTCCATGGAAGAGCCGTGTTAGTGTCAAGATGGCTGGACTCCAATGCACGCCTTCTATATATTTGAGTGCGGACTCCAATCCAGATGGCTAGACGATAGGCCTCGACTGCCCTAGAAATGTATGCGAGAGTGGAGAGCGATGTACTAACAACGCACGCTGACAAAATTCCCGAGGAGAAACCTAGGACACCGATATTGTTGTCCACGTTACGTTTGAGAATGTCACTAAACGGGGTGAGCGAATCGGTGGATAAACTGGTCTCCTCTACAAACGCAAGGTAACGAAGGGACTGCATTAAGAAAAGTGTCGGCCCAGAAATTACGGGGTTGTGAAAATAACTTTTCTGATCTGGCACTGCCAGGAGTGACTCCTTCTTGCGAAAATTTGTCAAGTTGACGTCGACCATGTCGAGGTCGGTGGCAGATAGTGTCGACAGCTCAGTGAGAAATGCTTCGTGACAAGCCGAGAGGAGTGTTGAGCCGGAAGCGGATGACGCATCGAGTAAGGCTTGTTGGCGAGTTTGAGGGGCATTGGCTGACGTCGTCCCTTGCCCAGCGAATATGGGTAAGTGGATGGGGGGGCTAATAGAACCCATTACAGCTGCAAAGTTTGTGAGACAAAACGAGAGGATCTTTGAGTATTTATATAACGGAAAGCATCGTGAGTTATATCCTGAAGGAAATGGCATAGTGATCCCTTTCGAAACCAGTTCCGATGGTATAAGGAAAGAATGTGTCACAAATCAAACGATGTAAAAAACCAACGGGGCTAATAGATGGGGCATTGATCCGAGCATGGAAACTTCATACGGACTCCGTACCTGATCTCCAGACTTTAGAAATTGAAGTAAACGCCCAGCTTCGAATATTCTCCGACGTCCAAAGTATACTTTGGATTTTTGAGAGAGTTTCTCCTTTCAAATTTCCCTTCAAGAAAGGTTCCACTAACTTGCTTGTTGATATACCGTAGAGCTACGCCGAGGACCCCACCGAAATCTCCGGCGTTCAGGAATCAGATATTAGACTACCTGCTAAATATTGCTGAGATGAGAGCCAAAACTCATAGATAGTTGATCGTTATACCTGTGAAATAATGGTGGACCGAGGGGAAACAACTGAACCGAGATCCGGAGGCGGTAAACAGCTCCGAATCATGTATGGCGAATACATTCGACGACGGACCTGGAGACCAACCATTTTGTCCTTGTTTGGCAGGAGTGACGCATCACGCATCACGCGCATGCGTGACACTTCGAACAAATGTATTGCCGCCATCTGAAGTTTATTCTCATCCTCTTATCACTATTGGAGTTATCAACAACGAGATCATAGGTTGAGGCCTGTGCTTCAAAAGTTTCCCCTCTTCAGAAAAGGATTCCTATCACCACTAGTCATGATAATGTTTTACCGGAGCGCGAGGATGCGGATACCAGGGGCCTTCTCAACAGTCACCGAATACCCATCAAGAGGTCAGATTACCACACAGGTATTTTAGAATTAGTACTTTTCACCGCTCGACTCGCCATATCTCCTTGCTTCATTATGCGTTAGCACGTCTCGACTCTAGCCAAGTTCTCTCATGTCCATGAATTTCATGATCTTTCATCAGAATCTTGAGTATCATGACTCCCCTGTGATTCGGGCCACGGTAACCAAGATCGTGTATCAGTATTAGAGGGGTTTATAGAATGCAGCCGATTCTGGTCATATGTCAGCTTGTTGCGATGCGTAGCTGTGCACCAACTCAAAAAAAACTTAGTTTAATACGCAAGAAACTAACTTACTTAATGAGAATACTGAGTGAGATTATGGCCAGTCCTGCCAGATCAGTCAATTGCGATCTGTCAATCAGCTCGCATATATTTATCGCCTGAAGATTGAATTCGTACTACGACCCATTGAGATCAGCCTTGGGATGCTCGTGATCTTTTTCGTCTCCTTTGAGGAGGCTTGCGGTGAGACTCCATACTTGACGTTTCGATATGAAGACATGTTGGGTGCCTGGAAATCGGGCCTTGTGAGCGTTGCAGCGGGAGGAGACCCAGGAATTTTTTCATTTTACAATTAGGAACCTCCCCTGGCTAGGCTACACGAGGATATGGCCAGATCGTATATCCGAGACTTTTCTCGACAGACCATTGGATTTGTAGTGTCATGGAAGTAAGGATCCGAATAAGATTTTAAATAGCTCGGATCGGTTTCTCGGAGTGCAGTGCCTCCCTGCAATGCCTTGTATTCGATCCAAATATCATTTATGGGGGATACGCGAGGCATGACCGCAGAAGTGGACCATCTTGACCATTCCCCTGTTTTGACCACCGATCAAAGAGGGGGGCGCACCAACAAAATGCAAACTTAAAGTATTGTTCTCGTCACACACCTATATGCATTATTTGCAACCGGTCCTCGTGGAAATCGTTGTCCATAGCACAAAGGAGAATCAGGTCACCAGATTCACGTCGCGTAGATCACGAGGTAACAGCACAACGAGTTAGTCGCAAGTATTTGATGCGTCGCATAGTGTTGCAGAGTAAGTATGATAGTGTCTCGTGCTATGTACTTTCCCCGCTTCGAATTTTTCAAGGTAGATTCGACGTCTGGCAGATGATGCGTTCCGATAGTAACGCACTGTCTTGTATTGAGGTAGCCTGTGAGTTCTCGCATACTATCCCTGACTGCATAGCGGTCATGTTGAACAGTCCTCCGAGCTCGGGGTCACGGGGTTGATTGCCGACGCCCTCCCAACCACCAAGAATGGACCCGAGATACGTCCATATCAAACCCCCATCTTGATTTGTTTCTCCTAGATTGTTTGGTCGGACATGGCTATGAGGGTTGGAGTCGCAATCCTCGGAGGAAAGCTCCCTGATCTACATACCGTTCCTGGGCTGGATGAAGACTGTAGCACCCCTGACGACGAAAGGGTACGTGTCTTTTGGGCGGGTGAATATGCAGGGGCGCGTGTTTCAATCGTTTATTCCCCCGCGATCCATGACATTGCGCCGAACGGCGGCGATGTCCTGAACATACGTGCGCTATTTCGCTGGCGAGAAGTATGATGATTATCTATGATATTAAATGTGAGCAAATTAGCTCAGGGAGATTACTTCGCGTAACTTATTCCAAGAGCAGTGTTCGCGGCGGCATATAGTTCATCCCCCCGAGGTAGGCTGATACAGTGACCATCATCAACCGCGGGCGATGTACAGTGGTAGTACCGCGTGGGGTCCTGACTGAGATCCTTGAAATTGGATATATCCTGTTAGTACAATAAGGGTATGCCTACCCTGATGCGTGGGTGAGGCTGATCTTTCGATAATTTTGGTGCTTATCATTGCTGAGATGTTTATTCAATGAACACGCGCGCAGCTGATCCTACGGCAGGTAAACATGTGATAAAAGGTTGACTGTTACAAGACTTCATATTGTCTATGTCAACAGACCTTCAGCGTCGTATCTATGGTTATGATGGAAAGACATGTTGACATCACCTTCATGTGCAAAGACATTAACAAAACGTGGTCCTGTACACCTGATCGTCAGTTTATCCGACCTGAAACCTGTTCGATTTAGGTTTTACTGCACATGTGAAGCCCGATGGCCCGATGTAAGATCGACTTGTAAAGATTGCGTAAAGACATGTCGAAATTGGCTAGCAACACATTACAGTTGGTCTCAGATGAAACCAGTGAAATACTTGGTTTCACATGGGCATAAATGGAATCACAATAATTAGTGTGAACGTCAATTATGCCTCGGTCACACAGTAATAAGTACTTACCAGCGCCCGCTGCGAAAGATGAGGATCAGTTGTCCAGGTCGGCATAATTAGGCTGTACACCTCTCTCCCTAAGTAATGCTCCCCTCCGAAGAGATGGATGTCATGGAGTTACAAAACTATTTTTTGCATGGATTAATTAGCCTTGAAACCCGGAACATGAAAGGAGTGCTGGTGGTGGAAGCCAACAGGAGTATTGAGTCAGTCTGAGTCCACTCCCAAATTGGGATGTTGTTAGTTCATATTTGTACATGTTTGAACTAGCCACGCACAGCCGAACACGCTCCAACTGACGACTCCGAGTCGCGCACGCGTCGGAGTTCTTATCAAAACGGTATCCTTTCCACAATTCACTCTATTTTCTGGATATGATAGGGGAATTATAGTGAAATATCCTTACTATGGTATGGGTGCACCTTTTCAGCCAAGGTTCATCCGTAAAAGGTCGGCAATCCCCGGTGAGTCATTTGTTGTTCGTTTCAACGACGAATTCAAAGTTTTAGGATGTACTTTGGTCAAGTTGGTTATCATTATGCAAGCTATCACTCAAACACTGTCTCCTGGATTGTCAGCTTATGCTTACTCCGAGTCAATCTCCTACATCTGACGCCTTCCGTCTGTAGGTAGAAAGTCCCTATTTAGGCCCCACCCCCGATCCGCCGTCTAGCAATACTATAAAGCCCAAAGCTCCCCCACGTAAGGGAGGGTGTGGATCATGTACCAGAAAAATACCCCCTCCACACAAAACTCGCTCACCTCTAGGAGTCGTACAACGATACAACTCTGAAACCAACTTCGGCCATCCAGCATGCATCTGACTAATTTGCCACCCGAGGCCGGTGTGTGATATTCAAAATGGTCTTAAGTCGGTGTGTTACATGTATGTTCCACGAGTTCCTATATTTGTTCAGACGAACTCAAACTCACTAGTACATGCTCCAAATGTGTCGGGCGTACCCACAAAACTATCGGGCTTGTGTCCAGAAGCTATACGTCCGCTGCGCTCCATGATGTTAGAGTAGGCGACATCTGCCCATGCTCCATATCGGTAGGTTTCCATTGATGAACAACTTTTTTCAGCAATCAGCTTCGCGCGACGTGCACGCACCCGTCGTACCCGTATCTATTTCTGGCTTCACATCTAAGCCTCACAAAATGGAACCTATATTGATATTATTAAGCACTTGGCAATAGTTGCGCTAAAATTATACCAACACCACGGCAACGGTTGTTACTCATTGAAGATAACCAAAATGCAGAGCAGGTAATGCATAAAACCTTGGTTTTTCCCTGCCACCCGAATCTGGTGCTACACTTCCAAAAATACGTTTTAACTTGAACCCCAAAGGCATTGTCGATTCCTCGATTTCTGGACAGCTCTGGGCTCATCTGCTCATATTACCGGCGGCACCTCCAGTATGTCCACGGGATTGTTATTTATACTTCGGCGGGTTTTAACACTTCGTAGCCATAATGATCTTTACGGCGGCTTAGGTATGAATTAAAGTTATAAACACGGTTATTTTTAGACTTCTTTAGGTAACGTTGCGGAATTCGACGGAATCTCATCATGGTATACCTGGGACTTTGTCAAACAAGATACTAGTTGGCACACGACCAATAAAGAATCTTGATACTTGGGAATACAAACGCGTTCCGTAACAGGTTCTCTTATCAAGTATCAAATAGCCCCGTGCTTGGTTGTGATGATGCCTTTTCTATGGGGGTGCATGGTTCTCGGTTTCTCCTTGTTTGCACTATTCAACGGCACCACATACCGGCGGGAAACTCCTAGGCAACACTATTCCCGGCGGAGCGGCATTTTGACGAACATGGTATTACAATTCGCTGACCGTGGGCCTTGGGATAGAAGTTTTTTCTCTATATAGTTCGGTCATTTTTCTCTTCCTTATTCACCAGCCTATACAATTGTAAAACTTCAACAATATTCAATTCAGAAGGACATTCATCGGTTTGACTTGCCCCCCGAACGAAACCATCAATCAATTCGTAATTCTTGACATCAGTCAGGTACTCTGTGGGTAAAGAAGCGCTCGTGAACCTTGATTGCTGCAATGATAAGAAGATGATGGCGGGGGAATGATGTTTTTCAGAGGACCTCTTGAATTGATAATGAATGAGCACTGATCGACTACGAGATGGACGGAATCTGGCAACAAAACAACTACATCCGAACTGAACTAACAATGCCTTGAATGAAATACTCTGAGTCCCAGTATTATGTTGTTATTTTTATGAATGATACATTAAAGACTACTGCGACTCGGAATTTTATTTGAAATCCGCCTCAGACCTGTGATGAAGATATTACCGCAGTCATAAGTCCAGTATTAAACCGAGCAAGAAAGACGGGTTTGATTGAAATATAAAACGCAAGACGCAATACGGGTGAGGTCGCTGTCGTAGCAAGCCCTTGGGGTACATAAGTATGTATACATGACACCGTACGGAACTGGCATATGTTTCGAGGATACGCATCTTTTAGACTACTCAGCAGCACTTCCCCTGATCGTCAATCACAGTTTCATCGTGAGCACAAGTCGACTCAGCATCGGCTACCGAGGCGACGTCCTCGGTGCGCATGGAGTTCAGCGATCTAGAGATACAGCAGCCTTATTTCGTCTTGCCGATTGCGCAAGTACTGCTCATGTCATAAATCCATCTGTTTTTTTGCGTCATTATCCCGCTCTGCGCCACGATGGGCAATTTATAGATTGTCTAGGCCTTGAATCTTTCAATTATGGGCCTCGAAACTTTGAATCGGGCGTACATCAAATGCCATCATGATCTGGTCGGTATCACCTTGGCATCTCCTTCTGAAGCCTTACCCCAGATACTATTCACACTGCAGATTTCAATGGCCCGGGCCTTGAGTTCAGTAGGCCTAGTCCTGGGGTATTATTAGAACACCAGAATATGCTTGGTCCATGGTCTGTCATGTTTATATAGACCTTGAGGGTGCTTCTCAAAAGCTAGACACTATCTTTCGTTCCGGTCAAACATCGGAGGTTTCTCTGAGTGTTGGGTGGAATGAAACGGACAGGCTGAATTTGAAAGAATGTCAAGAGCTCGGCACGGTCTCCACCGACTGAATGCCCTGAGCAGTCGGCACGCATGTCGACGACGTTTTTTGAGGAGTGTTTTCACTCTTTTTTGGACGAAGGCCGGACTGATGCGCGTACCGAATAACGATCCCAAGCCCTCTACGCCTCTTGAATGTGGGTCTCCCGTCCCAAGAGAATTGAAGATGAGGACTGACCAAGGGTCAAGTTTGGCTTCTACAGAAGAACCTGCTTTGAGGCCAAAAATAGGTTCCTAGAACGGTGTGATCCTAATTGTAAGGCCTTCTTTTGTTAGTTGTTATTTAACAATGCAGATGAGAAGTATTCTCTTCGAACACATGGTCACTCCGATTCCTCGCAAAACATTCCTTTGGTGTGCGAACTTACCACGCGCCGTTATATGCACTATTGGAGACAGATGGAGAGCATTTCGTCCGACCAAAGGAATGGAACCGCAACAAGCGACGAAATAATGATATGGATGGGAGAGATGTCAATAGGGAACGAACTAAAGGATAACGACGAAGGCATATGAATCGTATTTGATAGTGTTAAATTCAGATTAGATACGAAAGCGGGGCATCGCGCCCCTGGTGGATGTTAAGTTCGTCGAGAAGATGTAAGCGAATAACATGCCTATCATCGACAATCTCCCGAAACTACCCGTCCTCCACTTAAGAGTGGGGGATTCCAAGGACTTTGAGAGGGGCCATCCAATGTGAACGCACCCACTGATGAGCGGTTATGATTTGTGAACGAAAAATGCCGCGTCCTTGCGGACATCGAGGGCAGATGGTACTCGAAGCGATGTCGACCAAAAAAAATGACGTGCTGAGAGCCAATCTGCAACAAGCACACAGTCGTCGGTGAACGGTGGTGTACAATCAAATGTAAAAGCCGGCGCTCGTACTGAACGCCCAAAAGGTGGCAACCTGTGAACCTGATTGTCCTCGAGGAGATCTCGATCTGTCTCGATCAAATAGGAGCCAAGGCAGAAATAAATACGAAAGAGGCCTTCGCCCAAGCCAGTCCGATGATGGCGCGCGGCACCCGCCTGAAAATGATTGTTGGCAGTGCAAGTGATGGTTTGCTTGTGCCTTGCGTAGCACCGACCACGCTTTTGAATTGTGAATTACAGCTGACATGGGTCCAGTCCTGGTGGTATCCTGTTTCAAAATTATATTCCCGGTGGCGACGGGAACCTGGTGTGTCACCTAGAGTAGCTGGGAAATGACAAGCCGACGGGCGGGTGAGCGGGAGGTCTGATATTTCCTGAAAGGCCTAGATTCAACCAAAGTGGAAATGCTAGTAGATAGGTTATTTAACAACGTCCAGCAAGTATGGGCGGGGGGAAAGAACCTAGATTATTGTCTCCGAGGCAACATGTGCAGTGCCACGCTGAGAAAAAAAAATGAGGGATTGAAATGATTGGCTGGGAAAGGACCGGAAAGTTCCGCCATTCGATCAGAAATAGTTTTGAAAATTCCCACCACCAAAAAAGTGAACACGTCGCGAAAGCTGGGCCATCTTCCTTGCATCTCCCTTTGTATCAAGGGCCTGGTCCTTCGGCAAATCATGGATCTGTTTTTATTGGTTGACTCGTTAAGTATAATCGCCATCAGTACCTCACCCGGGACATGGTCAACTTTTCGGTCGCTTTCAAAGTCACCAGGTGTCAATCAAGACCTGCCTGTTTCGTCTGAGGGTCCATTATCCGGCGTCCAGTAACTCATGACAATCTGTGCCTTCCGGGGACATTCTTACATCGTGAAGGTAACTTGCCGAGCCCCGCGCCTCCAGATACAATGAAGTATCACCATAGGCCTGATGCGTAGTCTCGTCAGCGATTGATCGCGATTTTACTTTTATTTGAACACGGCTCCATGACAGTATATAACCGCTCGGTAAAGCTACCTTTCCAATCATTCTCCCCACCAAATGGCTGCTCCAATGTTTTCTGTCATGGCCGCCTCTCCCTCAATTGACCTCAAAGCTAACGGCGAGATTAGCAGAATGAGGAGCCACAAAGGTATTGCTGCGTTGATAAAGATCACGAGACACGTACTAACCAAGACCACAAGGAAATATGCCTTCACTGCCACAAACTAAATATTGCCCTCTCTGTCCAGCAAAGTTTACACGAACTACTCATCTCAATCGACATTTACGTTCTCGTGAGTAGACTGCTCCTGGTTTTGTTTCCTTAGCTAACACTCCCATAGACACGAATGAAAGGTTACATCGTTGCAATGTACTCCTGTCGCTTTCTTAAAATCTATAGCTGGTCACTAACTCACCTTGATATAGATTTGCAACGCAGAATTCACCAGAAGTGACTTACTTACGAGGCATAAACGGACCTGTGGGGACTCGTACGTGTCGCACTCAATTGTATTGTTCTATTCTCATCCTTCTTTTGAAATGCAGCATCAACGCCAATCGGTCTAGGCGAAAATCTTGTCAGGTGAGATCTCCATTGAATCAACACATGATCCTATGTAACCTAAAACGGAAATATAGGCCTGCGCAGAATCAAAAGTCAAGTGCAATCTTCAATACCCATGCTCAAAGTGTACATCCCGAGGCAGGGAGTGTATTTTTATAAACGATCCCGAGGCGTCACGAAACAAGAAGAACGCTTCCAAAAAAGCTTCCTCACAATCTCCCTCAAAAGTCCCCGCGGGGAATAAGGGTTCAGGCGTTGCTGCAACATCCGATAATTTCTCAGAGCCACATTCAGCACGCACAGATTATACCTCGACATATACATCCCTAGATTTAACCACCTCCTCTCCTATTTCCCCGCATTCTATGTTTCCGACGATGGTCCCGACGTCTTACGATCTTCCGACCCTATCGATGTCATCAGGGTCGTCTTCTACCTCTTCCTCACATTCGTCGCCGAGGTCCGAGTATTTCGAGGCACAACCCGACTTGTCTGGGACATATGACGTGGGATTCGACAGCTTCGCGTTGGATAGCCACCTCCACCGACTCTATTCGAACAATATGTTCGAGCCGTTCTTAGAGCAGCCGTTCCACTCCTGCTCCCCTTCGGGTCCCAGTGATTTCGGGTGGATGGAAGGGACCGATATTTATCCTACCTATAGTGATGATACCTTCACCTTTCCTCACGGGTATGAGGAGCAAAGGTTTTCGACCGAGTTCACGACCCTGGGGTCCACTGACTCAAATGCGAGTGAATCACCGCGGACGTCGAGCCATGGTCTGTCTGTTATAGATCCAATGCCCGGTTTATTTTACGATGCATCCTCGGTCGTGACGAGCAGAACTCACGGCCCAACGGCCGCGGAGCTAGATCACTACCGTGCGTAACTCTAACACCGATCTCCAGACTAGGACCCTTCACCAATGTATTTTTGTAAATTTAGTCTATCTGTTCTTTGCCTCGTTTTCTACACAAGTACCACTCGTTCACTCATCAACATGGCAAATGGAGGATAAACCGTTGATCCTAATTCGGGCAATGCAAGCCTGCGGCGCCCTTTTCGCGAAAACGCGCACGGCGACTGCCTTCATCACCGACACTCTTGCCTCGACAAGGGACACTCTGATTCAAGAGTTTGTAAGCGTTCCGAGTTTGATCCGACCCGGCCAGGTACTGACTGCTCTGGACGCAGACCAAGGTCTCCACCGATGCGAGGGAACAAAGTCATCTAATCCTAACGATCGTTCTATTACAAACGATTGGATTATTCCATCAAAGAGCAGAACAACGAGTCTCGTCCAATGTGTATCACGGGATGCTCGTTATGGTACGCTTCAAAGTTTATCCCATCGGTGTCTTGGTCTAAACTCTGGGTTTCGCCAGTTGATACGCCGGACAGGCATGATCAATCGCATAGGTGCTTGGGTACCATTTGACCTAACGAACCCCCAAAATTTGGATGCTGCCTGGAGGGACTGGGCTGATTATGAGACGGTCAAGCGGTAATGACGCCCGCTTTAAACCCACTTGGTTATGTACTGATCTTAAATTATTCAGGGCGCTACTCCTATCGTACCTCCATGATTGCTGCCATTGCATGTACTTTGCGTTGCCGCCATCTTTTCAGCCCTCGGAGCTTGATCTTAGCCTTCCGTGCGACGATGCCCTTTGGTCAGCGAGAGATTCCAGACAATGGTTCGAAAGGGCCCACTCCCCCTCGCCATATGGGACAGGAATACCGCGCATCATCGGCTTTGGAATGCAGCGCGCTCTGGCAGTGCTAGGTGAAATGCGGCTACCGACCGTCCCCCTCGCGCTCAATCCATTTGCCCATTTTATCCTCATTCACACAATCCTGCGAAATATCCACGCTTCGCCAGACGACTCATCGGGGGACTTCCCTCTCTCGGCCGCTTCCCCAAAAGATTCGGCTATCGGCAACGAAGGGCCGGGCGACAACGCTTTTGCCGTCCAGTATGCCCTGCACAATTGGCTACAGATGTGGCTTAATAGTCCTGAATCAATGGGCATTGAGAAAAGCGAAGAAGATCCTCCGTTCATCTGCGATGCAATGCCATTCTATTGGCTCGCACAAGTATCCCTTATGGCCCATCAGGATGGTTCAACGCTGTTTAGTGGTACATCGTCGGGCGCCAAATCGGAGGGAAGATTCCTCCTGATGAAGAAGTGGTTAGATCATATCAGGTCATTCCTACGGCGTCGCGATCAGATACCGACTCATTTGTGGGATGAATTGATGAAGATTCGCGCCCAAATGACACAGGAGAACGTTTTTCATGACGACGAACTCTGTAACGGTCTCCTCGCTTTCTTCCCAGGAAATTGAATTTTCTCAGCGCGTTTATATTTATATCCATATCCATTTGCATTTCCTGTTCCCTCGATGACGGACGCATAAAGACGGTGCATCGATTGTACTCTGACTTGTGTAGCATTAGAAAAAAAGTGTGTAGAATATATTTAGTAGTCCATCATGATAGACGTATCGTAGTGCATTATACCCATTGTTTCACAAATCAATACCTATTTACAACTTCCCAAACTGCTTCCAATCTCTCGACGGATTAAAGTCTAACTGGAGTCCTCGTATCCACACAAACGAAATAAATGTTGTTGCTCCACTATTTCTTCTCAATGCAGCATCACTGATCATCAATAGGAAGGAACGATTTGGAGTTTGTATTGCAATTGTATTGAAAACTAGATTCTGTATATACATCGTTGTGTATATAGCTGTATGAAGAATGCGTGTGAAAGGCCTAGAGCTAGGGAGTGAGGTCGTCAGTAAAGTACGAGATTCGACGCGAGTAGTAATAAGGTCTCAGTGAAAAGGATGTCGTCTAGCCCATCATTAGATGGATCCGACTCATTAAAATCAGTATATATTTTTGAAATCATCGACCAGGCAGAAGCGCGAACGAAAAGGTGTTACTCACAAAGTAGTTGACCACATAGCAACACAACTCCGATGTCCCAGCTTTTGAACGACGTTGGGGCTATAGACCTGGCATGTATTTGACAGAGTTCTTGATTGATGAAGTAATCGAAAGTGAGGGCGAGAAAGCACCAATACCAAAACCTTCCCCCGTCGACCTGTGAGTCGAGGATGAGATAAAATTTTTTTTTTGCGATTTTAAAGATTATGTAATCGGTGATAAGAGAATCATAACGCCGAGTTTCGTTGGCGGGGTAACTTGCACATTCCGATTCTGCGAACGACGTTACCCAAAGTGCGACAACTCCAAAACGCAGTATACAATATTCTGCAGGCTTAATGTAGTTTCGTCTAATGAAAGATGGGCTGAAGAAGCTGCCAGAGCACATTGTCCACGACAGGCTATTCATCTAATAACCGAATTCACATGGTGATGGAGCAGCAGTGACGTCCAAGACATCAACTATCACCATTACCACCACTTACAATGCCCATCGAGTTATCGGGAAGTTGCCATTGCGGCGCTATAAAATTCACGGTTCAGTCTAGTACACCCATTCCGTACCAGGCAAGTTTCAAGTAGTGCCGAGGATCAACCAGAACGCTTGAGTTATAACCCCGTACAGCTTTGTTTCTGCTCCATTTGTAGGAAGGTGGGAGGTGTAGGCGGTTCTATCAATCTAGGAGGGCATATGAACACGTTGAAAGTTGAGGGGAAAGAACACCTCAGGCAAGCGACTATTGCACGTCGGTTTCTATATTCGACTAACATAACCGGGGGGTCACCAGTGTATATAGGGCAGTATTGGACCGAGGCACATCCAACGAATCAATCGCGTCATCTGAGAGGAACTTCTGTTCCAAATGCTCGAGCATGCTCTGGTTGTATGACGAATCTTGGTAGTCCATCTTCTTCTATCAGAGGATACGCTCTTAACACAGGGTATTTGTCAGGCCCGACTTAGTCCATCCCTTTGCCTCCGCTATCGACTCGCCCGAACTACAGGCACCAGCAAGTATCGTGAGTGAATTTGTGTGTAGCCGAGATATGAGGTATTCTGATGTTCCCTTCAGGTCTGCATCAAATTGGATTCCAAACCAGCCTATGTCCGTCTTCCTGAAGGTGAAAAGGAATTATATGATGATTATGGACCGGATTCATTGGAAGCTTGGCACAAAACTAATAAGGTATACGTGAAGTAAAAGAAGGTCCTATTCAGTGGCAGAATCAGCGAACACGCGTGTACGTCTATCTATCTCGAATCAACCATATTGTGTCTACGGAGATATGTCAATGTTCAAATCATCGCGACGTGAACAATTCTCGTGATATTGACAGCTTGCAGAACCGGGTGCTTCCTTTTGCGCAGATCATCAATTCTTTACTCGCTACAACTTTGACGTATCTTGCATGTCCATCGGTAACAACAACCCAAGATTATGGATAGAAATCTCCTGCGACAGAAACCTTTCCTCCGAAAATCATGTATATCGAGTTCCCTATCGCGCGGCCTCCGCTCAATACAATAGCGCATTTTTTCACTCTAAACGTAGGTCCAAGATTGCTTCCGCAGATTGATTATGCCCGTATCCCTGAAGCACAACAATCAAAGCCTCCAACTCGAGTACCGGCTATCCCAACAAGTATTTGTTTCACAAGTAGGAGAGTTCAGCGCTGATTTCGAAATAGGACACTTGAAGCTTTTCTAAACTCATCGAGTATGTCTATTTTTTTTAAATTCGTAGGCTGGTCTAATATGGACAATCCTGGAGGACCGGATCTAATAACACAGGAATAAAATTACATCTGGACAATACGACGTTCTTGCTATCTTTATGGTCACATGGCCTAAACTTCGTACATTCACTTCTACCTCCAACAATAGATCCGAGCCGCAGGTTCTGTGTCATTCGAAACTCGATAGACCGACCTTCTTCAATTCTTCAAGCCCCAAACCCCAGTCGATGCTCCGATCGCAAAGGACAGTCCGAATTTTCATCGTGTCTCCAAGTTCGACAGGCATGTCGTGACCACCAGATACCTATTATCATAACCTCGAGTAGCTTCGACACACGGTATCGTTGACCCTGTAGATCGTGATCGAGGGTGCGTCATTTGACCTTGTTATGTTATCACTTCCCTTTCAGTGGGTACTGATGCTTCGCGGGTAGATGCATGTATGTTTCACCAACATCTATACACATGTAGATCAAGAACCGGATGCGTAGCGATTTTGCAACGGTGATTGTGCCTGTACAATTGGCCTCGACCTTTGCACTCCACTGTGATTTTTGAGGTCTGCGCAACGAGCCAACACCAAATGCCTAACATAATCATTAAAATGTACCCACACTCACCGCTTTGATTGATGGTTTACGCGGTGGTCCCCCGACGCCGCATCACATGGATGGGTCGGCGAAGTCGTCACCCGCCACTCGCGAATTCCCATCTAGGATCCGTGGATCATTCAGCACAGATTGGATACGAGCAAGTAGAACGGCCTAAAGGTGAGCCACGAGTCTGATTTCAAAGGGTATTTTATGATCAAATATTTTCCACCATGTTGGGACTCGGCTGCTGACGGACCTTTTACTCGTCTCACGCTCGGGACGTCTACAGGGGATTTCGAATATTATTTTTCTCGAAAAATCTTGAACACCATCAATATCAATGGTGACGCTTTTAATTCAGAAGATTAGAAGGGAATCGACATACCATATGTAGCTTCCTGCGAGTCCATCGGTGTTAAACCCTAATCGGCCCTGTTCATCGATGTGCCGAAGAAGCGGACCACTGGCATTAGAGTTAATTGGATGGTACACATATAATCTTATCATTCCTAATCGCGTACCGTATGTAGTGGTATGTTAGGGTACCTCCCAGGGTTACTATTCCGCAATGCCGTCGCCGCAGTCACAACTTCGAAGAGCCAGCTCTATATCAACCGAGTGGGGTATTCTTTCCGGCGCGGGAAATCCACCCTGATAATTGGCCTAGCACTCGTTAGGGTTGCGCACCTGGGCTTTGTCGAGGTCTTTCACTATAATGCGGCCGATGGATAACCGTAATAAAGAAGTTAAGGAATATGCGGGTCATGATCTTCGAATGATTTAGGATGAGATAGGTACCCCTATCTTCCGCAATTTCTAGTTCACCCGACAATGGAGGATTTAGGCATCCAAATTTGCCAACAAAATTTAAGATGAACGAGTCAAACCTTGTGCCAAGAGGGCTCGCCGTTTTTACCATGCTGTTTCGCCTTAGGATTAACCTCAAAATTAAGTTGCCGATGACCAACAGGGGTATAAACCCCAATTTCGTGTCCACGCGACCGGGCGCGACCATATACAGGTATGGCGGCGGCTGTTGCATCTTCGACCACCTTGAGGACCCATTGGAAATTTAACCAAACACCCCTGAGCGTTGCATAGTACACGGAACTGTCCGACAGATGTAATTCATGGCTGTCGGACCGGAAAGGGTTGGAGCCGAGAGCGATTCGTCTGGAAGAGGATTGAGAGGACCTTTTATCGTGATAATCTGGCGTAGAACACCGGTCCGAATACTGTGCGCGGTCTGGCGTCAAGGATTTTGGATTAAAATCCTGCAGATTTAAGTACCAATATACTCAGCGGGGCTCGAGTGGTTTTAAGATGAACGCCATAATTATATAAGAATATAGGAAGAGGTCACCTTGTGTCTTTGAGACCTTATGCGTCATGCATCATAATTATTTAGGCACTTTGGTTCATACCAGTACTCCAATTCTTCCGACGACGGCCCAGAATATAAGAGGGTGATTCAGGGAGGTTGAGCGAACATCGGACATTGATAGGTATCTTTAATCTTCATAAGACCTTGAGGAAATATTCACTATTGGGAACTTCTAGTTGTCACGAATCCCTCTCGGTTTAGTAGTTCTGACAACGAACAGGGTAGAGGGGGGTGAAATGGGTACGGATATCGGAGAGAATACATATACCAGGTTTGCCTCCATGGGTGCAACCCTCGATGGTGAACTCATGGTTATAGAAGGGCCCAGTTACCCCTACTTTGGGGACGACTTTCGGTCAGATACACCTCGAGGACAAATCGGGAATGAACATATTTTCCGCCTTACTGCCACAAGGGAATCACAACTCTATCAATATTCCCTACCAGTGATCAACTAATATCATTTTCATTCAGTCTCACATCTTCAGGGCCATAGCTATCTTGGGGTGAAGAAATCTTCAAACCATCAAGGGCCCTACTCGCAAGTATTGTTCATTCACCGCAGGATATAGAAAGGAGGGTCCCGTTGTCCATTGTAAGAAATACTCAAGGTCCAGGCCTCATAGATCCAACACTATTCCGGTGATAATCAATCCAGCCAAGTAAACTTATATTTATTCCAAGTTCTCTACAGATAACAAACACATCCACCGCTCTAGATTCTATCATTTCAGTTCAAGAACCCTGTCTCTTTCCATCTCGCAACCCATTTTCCGACAATATCCGGGTTTATCCCCGGCGCGCCTCCAACACTGGGTGCGACCTTGGCCGTCTTCGTCGTCTCAAAGACCATAGGTTGGCGTCTCGTTCCAGAGTAACGCGTGTGGAAGAATGACTATTCTCTCGTCAGAACCCCTGCCTCATCTTTAAGACAAAAGAGTATAGCCTTACTAAAAGTTTGATGGTTGGGTTCTTGGCCGGATCTGACTCTGATGTTCTCAGCTTTTCGACCCAATCCATTGCTTTCACCTTCTCAAACTCAAGTCCCGCAGAATGCAGAGCATCAAGCATTTGATTCCAGCTAGTCGCTGTGTCTGGGTTGACAATATGGTAAACTTGACTACCCTCGTGGTGTGTTTTGGCACCGACGACTATCTCTGTGATTCCACGGCCGGCATAATCAACCGGGAGCCAGGATGGGTGCTACATGGATATCAGTATTTGTGTCACTAGGAGCCAAATATGATGCTCGAACCTCGTTTACAGAAGGGAGCACCCTCAGTATATTAGCACTCTTGAACATAAGGGGCCACGCTTCGGTTTCGTTCCATACACCGCTACAAAGATATACCTAGTTCAATAAAATCTGATTTCGAATGAGTGAAAAGCGCACTGGAGAGAATCACCAGTCATCTGTCCAATACGAAGAACACCAACTGGTAACTTAACTTTCTCTCCAGCATTCTGGCACAGCTTTTCCACAACCCATTTGCTCTGCGCGTATCCGGTACCACCCGCGCTCAGGGGAGATGGTGGGAAGTCTTCAACACAACCATGCTCCGGAGCACCCTGCCGAGCACTGATTGATGAGCTGAAAAAGAAAGAGGCTGGCTCTGCATATGGTGAAGAAAGGCAGAGGTTCATGAGATTAAGTGCGCCCCCAATATGCTCATCATAGGACTCGATGCTGAGAACAAAGTTGACGGGCCAAGCGTTCTAACAAACCCAATTTTACACAAATCACGCTTAAAAAGGAGTAAAAAAACCTACATGAATTATATCGGTGACCTCTTTTCGAATGGCTTCATACTCAGCCTCTAACAACCCCAAAAAGGGTGCGTTTGCATTGGCGGCGAACGATTGAACCTTTTCAATATGGTCGAAGGCCAAGCGTCGTAATCGCATAGACTCCTTGAGTCGCTGCATCGATTCTTCGTGCGAATTCGCTCGTGAAAGACAGATAACTTTTCGAACCACAGGAGATAACGTTAGTTGGTGGAGGATATGTGCGCCAAGAGAACCCGTCGCCCCAGTGAGGACCTTTTATAGCATACTTGAGGAGGAAATATTGGGAGGAAATCATGTTATTGCGACGTACCACGACTTTCTCATTAAGAGGTTTCGGTAATGCTTCAGAGGCAGTCTCGTGAGCAATAAGCTTCCCAGTCCATTTTCCTAGCATAGTCAGCATTTTTTCTACATGGTTACTCGACCCAGTATCAATAGCGCCAGACTGTATTGCCTCAATATATTTGGCCAGCCTGATCGGGTTTAGGATCACATATATCGAAGAGATAGTCGTGTTCACTTTACGATAGAAGGATATTCATAAATGACTGGAAGTAGAGTCCGATTTGGTTTTTCTGAATAGTGAGAATTTTAAAAAGACCTTACTGTTCTGTCCCAGTGTCTGGCCAGACAGATCAAGTTCTTTTTGAAGAGCATTTCGAACACGGGTTCCTTGCAAAGAGTCAACTCCAAAGGCGAAGAGATCCACATCCTTCGACAAAGACGCCGATTTTATAGGCCCGAGAGTCTTGGCGATCACCTTGAAGATATAGTCTTCTAGTAGCGTCCCACCGAGGTGAAGTTTCTCAAGATCTTCACCACCCTGTTCGAATTTTTCATACACTTGTTCTAGTTAATGATAACCTTGAGAAGCATTGGGATCTGAGGGTATGAAAAAAAGTACCGATGATGTCCTTAAATTTGGCGTAACATGCTGGACGCAGAATACTCATTTTTGAGGCAACAGGCACATGAGTTCCATACCTAGACACAAAGAAAACTTTAGTGGTCTTGATAGCTATAGCCACAAAATAATTACTTACGGTAAGAATTCTATCATCTCGGGGAGAATCCTCGAGTGTGTTGGTGCATCGGCGTTTGCTTGCTCGATGACAGGCCAGATTTTCTCCATGAGCTCCCCTTTCGAGAGGTCTTTCGCGCCGTCAGACGGAAGTATTAAAACACCTGTTTGAGGCTTTCCAGCGCCAAATACGATAGCTATATTCCTTGATTTAGGAGATACAGATCGTGGACGTGGTCGGGATAACCTTACCTTCAGCAACATATGGACTATTCCCCCGGATTTCCAGCTCTATGGGAACAGGGTTAGTTTTTTCACCGAGGATGTGCACAAGAGTATCATCCAGTCGGCCAATATACTTGTACCAATTTGGATTCTCGGGATGGCGCAGGAAGAGATCCTTAGTAGCAAAGGAGCCGTCAGGCCTGTTCGTTTCAACCTAAGTTGTATTTTCAGAGTCTGACCTGCGGGCTGGGAAGAATTAGGAGCAAACCTTCGGGGGATACCCATCTTTAACCACTGCTTCGAAAGTATTCCCACCACGTGGTTCCATCACGAGATAGTCCCATATTCCCGGAACTGGACGGACCCAGTTCCACCCTTTATCAGTAGCATAAGGGCGCGAAGAGTTCATTATAGTACCAGCCTATGAACTCAAATTAATCGTAGCCCCCATAAAGTTGATGAAGTAGGGACTACATACCTCCGTAGTACCATAGGTACTGAGTAAATTGACCCCTGCTGCGACGAGCCTATCACCAAGGTCATCCTATCTCAGGTAAGTTTTTATAACGTTTATTTTCAAAAGATGTACTTGCAGGTAGTGGTGCACCAGCAAACCCAACAACATCAAATGATGCTAGGGCATTAATACCTTCAAGTGTTTCGCCAAGTAACTTTAGGAAGAATCATAGGCGACTTATGTTTTTCTGGCGCAAGATGAAATACCTTGATAACATAAGGAACAGCGAAACATTGTCGGACCGGCGGCGAGGCGGCGAGGATAGCACATATGTTCGCAGAGGTTAGAGGGAGATGCGGAGGGAAGAGGGTAATGGGACGCCCGGGGTAAAGGCAGCGGAAGCTAAAATGAAGAATTATTAGCATGTCAATATATTGGGGGGATAAGTATATTACATTGCGAAATGCCCATATCCATGATAAACTGGGAGTGTGCTAAACCCAGGATGATTCTGGTTGATCGCAATGTTGGAAATGAGACCGTAATGAGATACATATACGGGCTTGGGGAATCCAGTCTAGCAGGGAATGAGGGGAGAGCATGTGAAAACGAGAACATCACCCACTGAACCAGAGGAATGTAAAATGACACTAGGTCTATCACTTTCTTGGCTAGGGGTGAGGACGGCCTTGAACGGCATCACCGGTATGTTGGCGATACCCTCTACGCCCCAAAGAGGGATTCTTTTATCGGGTACAAGTCCTATATCATAACCATGAGAAGCGAGGATGGTCTGCACCTCAGCGGCTTCCTTAATGAACTTGTCACCATAGATTAGGTGTGTGGATTTCGTTAGCTTGATAAGGTGAACCACGGCAGGAACAGAATTATTGACAGAAAGGAGAAGCGCAGTGAGACCGATCTTTGCAAGAGCAATTTCCAGTAAAGACTCGTCAATAGTTGAGCTTGTAAGAACCGCAATGATTCGGACCGGGGGTACCGATCCTGCGGGAGCTTTGGGCATAATGCCAGTTGATTTATAGTGCCATGCTAGACGATCGACAGCTTTCTGTGTTTCAGAGAATCTTGTGGAGCTACTTGGATACTGGGCGCTAATGACTGAACATGAACAAAAAACATACGTTAACGATCTGAGCTCCGTTGGAGAGCCGCTGGTGATTCCAGTTTCCTTCCCGCCGCCTGTATAGATGAATGGCTCACCCGCCTGATCTCGTGCACGAATAGCGAGGAGTTCAGTAATCGATCGAGCAATGAGTGCAGTTGTCGACATAGTGGTTGCAGAAAAACAAGTTTCCACGACTTATTTAAAGTCCCTTATTCCAACTATCGAGGCTGGGTGGGCCGGCCCGAACGATGTATATATATCTCGTGATGCAATCAACCCAATGTAAACAGTGTTGACGTCAACCGTGCCGTTAGATATGAGTAAGAAAAAAAACACAAGGAAGGTCCCATTGGCGAGCCGACTCCTCTGGACGACTAGGGCCGTAATAATAGCCGAGAAACAACGGTAAGGCCATACTTTGGAAAGAATATGAGCAGAAAAGTAAAGAAGAGTAGTAATCTGAAAAATACCGAGCTCTTCAACAGTTCTTCGCGTTTCGTTGAACTTTGTGGTAGAAGATCACTAAGTCGTGTCACAGTCATGTCATGTGGCGTGGGACCACACGTGTCTTAATCGGCACTCAAGCCGAGCCGTGGAAAAATGCATGATTTGACCAACCACTCATTTGTACTAGATGTCCATTTTTCTTTCTTCTTGCCGCTGTTTTCCAACAGCGGACTCAAACCATCGAACGTATTCCAGAAAGAAAATGAATCGGCATAGTAGGCTTCCCTTCAACACCTGAGCATTGCATAGTACACGGAACTGTCTGACAGATGTAATTCATGGCTCCGTTTTTTCAGAGTTACCTGACTTGGGTTTGAGGGCCAGTGCTGCGCATGGCAATACGAGTCCAGACAGGATGATAAATTTGGTGATTATCTTTGGGCATATATTAAAGCTGTTGCTTTTTTTGGCCCCTGCATTGAGCTCTGGTTTTTGCAAGTTTACATTTTTGTACATCATGGAACCATATAGTATTATTAAGTGATATAATTTTAGAAGTAGAAAGGCCGTTTCTACCCTATATGTTTTCCTGAGTTTCAAAGTAAATATGTTATCCTTAGAGGAACTTTCATATCGGATGTGACAATATGCCTTTCACAACCCTCAATTCCCCCTTGATAACACATGCCTAGCATATCATGAAATACCCCACCCCTCACCTTTAAGAATCAGCAAACACCAGTGTCCTGTCAAATGAGGGGAGGGGCTTAAAATAAGGTGGAGAGGAGACCTCAGCCTCATTGTCCTGGGTGTAATGGGAGGTGTCTATGAGGGAGGAAAATATGCACAGTGAGGTCAACCAATATAGGGGAGGAAGAATAAGAGATACAGAGGGCTTAATTGAAAATAGTAGATCCAGGAGCATATTGCAATGTTGTTACAAGGTATATAGATGTAGCACCTCAGCAATGAATCCTCAGATTATTCTCTTAAGATTCCCTCGTTAGATGAGTAGATGTAAGGGGTTGTGTTGGCCAGAGAGTAAAAGGGGAGGGCAACACTGTGAAACCAAGAATAGATGAAATTCAACACCCAATTTCATCCTGTTAAACAATGAAAATAATATATTAAATATATGAAATTCAACTCCCCAATAATCCTATAATGTATTGAATTTCATCTAGAAGATGTAGGAAAATACACCCCCTGTAGGGGGAGAAATGGAGGAAAAACCCCTTTTTAGGGTGTGATTCAGTGGATGAATTTCATGCAAAAGTTGTCCGTATTCATACCCCTCAAAATTCATCTTAATTCATCCCATGGGATGAATTTCCCACCAATGAGGGTGCTATATCAGCCTCTCAAAAGTGGATGAATTTCTTACCATTAAAGGTGAAAATCCCACCATTGCGAATTTTACATTAGGGATGAATTTCCTACCACTGAGGGTGCTATATCAGCCTCTTGTAGGGGATGAATTTCATACTAATGAAAATACCACCATTGCAAAAGGGTTGAATTTCATGCCATTTTCCTCACTTATATTCATCCGTTTTTTCATCATTTTACTGGATTGTTTTCAAGTCAAAAATAACAGTAGCTTTCATCCAGTGAAAGCTTGAAATTCACTCATTTTTGGAAGATATTTAAATTATTGTAATTCAAAATTTGACAGTATTTTAATAATTAGTAGGTTTCTGATATGTTTCCTTCTTCATCCTGGTCCTCACTATCCTCCTGGTCCTCAATATCCTCCTGGTCCCCCTCCCCCTCCTCCTCCTCCTCCTCCTCTTCCTCTTCCTTCCCCCCCTCGTCACCACTATCTACTTTATCTCTCTCATGCTCATCTATATCAATATTCATTTCATGGTCTTTGTATGCCCCATCATCATCATTACTACCCCCTATTGGATTTCCAGTTTCAGTTGTATACCCACGTTTCCAAGCATACGCGTGTCTATTCTTTAAGTGCAACTTGATGAATTCTTGAACAGCCCAGCCATTGTGGAATCGCTTGAGGTATACGTGTTGAGCCTGGAATAAATTATTTTGATGAGAAACAAAGCCGCGAAGAAAATACTTGCCACATGAATAATTTGACTAATGACTACTGTAGGTTGCCTGTGCCAAACAACCAAGTAGTCGAGGCCTGCATTACCAATTAAACTACAAATGCAGCGCTATTACTCATAAGAAAATATATTGAAACAAAGGATTTATAAGATGCAACGTATCTGAATAGCCTTGTATAATTTGGTGTTGTTTTGCAGTTGCATTGCAGCTTGAAGATTATACCCATTCCCTGCGACACCATGTGGTGGACGTGGTATAAGGTTTTTTTCTTGTTCTTTTGCGTGGACGGCTTTGCAAAGGGATATCAGTTCAGCTAGCCAAGTTAGATTAGTTGAGAAGTATGTGAAAAGAAAATAGCATACCTTTCATTTTCTTCACTTTTGCTTCCAATGCCTTTGTCTTCAATGTAGTTATTTGTGTACCTGGTCGAACAAGATGTAATAATAAGTAGTAATACATTTCCGGCTGAAAAATACAATATACCTTTTTTCTGGGATGAGCAGCCAGTTTGCCTTGCTTTTTGAGATGAAGTAGAGTTAGCCATAGAATAATAAAAGGAGGTGAAAGAGGAGATGTTGGACAACATGGCAAAGGAGGGTTCTTTTAAATTTGAGGTGGAGCAAATTCAGTCCCCAAAGACCAGAAAAGCGAGCTCAAATTAATTCGCATAAAAAATGAAAAAAAAGAGTTCCAGTCCTTGGGGCAGGCAAAGGGAATTCCTTAATCTGACTAGTACCGCGCTTGGGTAGAACTATTGGGGGAAGGGGGAGAGCATGAAAAAAAAGATATAAAGGATCTTGGAACTCGAAAAAAAAATCACAGCACAATGGCCATCGTCGTTGCACCTAAACCTCTACACACTTCTCCTATCCACTCTTCACTACATGATAATGTTTCCGATGACGCTGTGGAGGACATGACAGAAATCGAGGCTGAATAGGATTGTCCACTATCTGATGATGCCTTCTTCAGTCCTTCCTCACCAGAGAATCAACTGGGTCTACCAGAAAATAGGAACTGGTTTGGCCACTTTCACAAGGCCAAATCTTCAAGCTGCAAATCCAGTGTACCAAAAGATAACAGTAAGTAATTATTTAATTCCATGTGAAGCTGAACAAAAAACTCTTACCTAGGTGATATTAAAATAAAGCCTGACATAGTCCCTGAAGAATGTAACATGAATATTAATACTATAAACCCATTAGAGGGGAAGGTGTGTAAAGCGACTCACATATTTGGATTCTGATAGTATCTTACTAATTGACAATGAAGTTTATTATTGAAGTCTGCGTCAAAGGTGGCAACTTAATCAACCCAGTATTCAATTTCAACTTCCAGGAAAAGAAAGGAGTAAAAAACAAAGACATAAATCAAATAAAAGGGATGATGGGCAGGGAAAATGGCAGAAATTATAGTATATACATTATTTATTACAAGAAAGTCCCCAAAAGTCTATGTAGAATTAAATGCCTGTTACTTATTTTGTGCACGTTTTACGGGCATCTTTTCAAAGAGTATTCATCAATCCTTCATTTAGTGATTTTTCTTCCTTGGTTTTGTGGCTGATACAGAGTACATCAGGGCTCAGTTCCAACTGATCCCCTGAAAGTGCTTCATGGCCTCCCTCAGTCCGGTTGATGACAGCCAATATCATAATTTGCTGGTTATTCTCATAGCAGTGATGAATTCAGCAAACATATTGGCCCAGGTGGTCACCTTCAACTACAACCAACAATCCATTATCACGTGTGGGATTGGGATGTTTGGTGTGAGGTCTCCTGGAAGTAAGAATCCGATGTTTTGTAGTAGTTAAACCGGATTGATAACTCCCCATCAACTTTCACTAAAGAAACCACCATTTCTTTGCCCTGATATTGTCCACCAGTAATTAATACTTTTAATTTGATATCAATAAGCTGGGGATCTAACAATGGGTGAGAAGGGCCCTGTTGTTGTGACATAGTTGGTGGGACATAGACTTGAGAGGAGGTTCCTATGTCGGGCGTTCGAGATGATGGGTTCCAGGCTGGCATCAAGTAGTGAAAGTCAGGCATGGGAGTGCTACCCCCCACTGCTGCAGTAGTGGCAGAAGTGGCAGCAGCAGCAGGTTCCTTGGGAGGGGGGAATTTGGCAAAATGACCAGGAAGGGGAATGAATTATTTATTTTTGGGTGGGGCAAATTCATTTAATCTGAGACAAGACCTAGCAAGAAATTAGCTCATAATGAATATGGAGGAGAAATTGGTATTTACAAGGATTCCACAATATCATCATAGTCTAGAACTTTGCTGCTGAACAGATGGGCAGGATTCAAGTGGATAAATTGGATGGTTACTCTGAGTCTGCTGAGTGTAGTTTTTGAGAGTTGAACATCTTTAACTACTGCACAAGAACCCTTCATTGGATGTTTTGGTTTGACAACCAAAACTTCAACTCCAATCCAGGGAACTTCCTCACACCTAATTACCAGTTCTTTAGTTTACTAAAGACTTGTTCTCTATAATTCCAGGATTCAAGATTTTAGACTGATTCATTGATTAATTGATTCATATCACATTACCGCGCAAACTTTTCTTAAGGCATGTGACTACTATTTTCCTTAAGGATATGCAATGCAAATGCACCACACTGGCTACTCCGCCCTGTTACGCTATAACGCTCGTCATGCGTCTAAACGTCTAAGTCAGCTATTACGTCAGCTATTCAGCTAAGACGCAAGTCGATAGACTCCCTGATACTAAGGTAGAGTCTGAGTCGTACAAGTCTTAAAGAT
>MU150258.1:0-14570 GCA_015584075.1 Collybia nuda
TATGGATGTAAATAGAAGGAGATGTCATATGTAGATAGTCAGTTGATAATAAGAAAAGGAGTGTCATATGATAAAGAATGAAAAAGCGTAACAGTACCAGCCTCCACTGTGATTGTGGACTTCTTGAAGCCCAACCAGTCTGTGCAGTTTGTAAACCAAGCACAGATCAGATTAATATCTTGCTCCTTCGGGAGGTCGTCGCACATGAGGGTGATACCCCCAAGTGACCAGTCTTCTGTGAGAACCTTGAGTTTGGACCCGCCTTCTGCGAGTGCCGTGGAGAGTGCAAAGTAGCACAGATCAGAGCTCCATGGGACTTGCGGTGAGGAGAAGACTGTCAGGGCCTTCCAAGACAGTCTGTAAGTGGTGGATTTAGGCCTAGCCTTGTTGAGGCTCTTCCCCTCCACAGAGTTTAAGGTGTTCTGGGCACCCATGATGCATTCGGGGGGGAGGTGCTGTGGGAAGGCCTGGGCCAACTGCACGAGACCGTCCTTGTGTTCTAATCAGGCTCTCTTGGGGTTAAAGGGGCCTGGCAAGGGTGCAGCCGCAGCTGCAACACTGGCATATTGCAGTCTTGGCATGGGGAAGGGAGCATAACCCATTCTCCGGAAAGGGTTATTGTCTGGATTACAGCACACTCCTTGGGAGAAACGGGCCATGTATTTGATGCTGGCAGGGTTGGTGTTTTGGTGTGCAAAGGACTTCCCAGGACAGGGAAGCTGGCCTCATGGGTTGAGTGGGGGAGGGCTGCCTGCGTGGTGTGCACAGCGTTCCTCGGCAAGGGCAGTTCAGACTGATGAGGCAATACTGTCAACAAATGCCCACGTGGTGGACTGAGGGTCCTGGCCACACAGAGTGTTATGAATGAACCCTCACTCAGCAAGGGTTCTAACAAGGTGGCCAGTTGCCTTGACAAGGCTATCGGTGTGTACAGTGTCCCAGACCCTGTTATTTTGTTGGGCGAAGTTTAGAAACTCCCCAACCCTCTGCAGGGACGTGACGGTGGTGCTTTCATCAGCTTCCCAATTTCTTGGGTCCCTGTGGAAGGCGAATTGATAGACTCTGTTGGAGTTGTCTATTAGGGCAGATGTGTCAATACCCGAGATGTCAACCATCTCAGTATTGGCAGGGTCTGCCGGCTTCTCTCTCTCCTTACTCGATCCACCGGGGAGTTTGATAGTGTTGTCATCGCCAGACTCCCCTAGGAGCTCATCAAATCTGGAGTAATCATCCTCCACGTCTGAGGCCGCAGGGGAAGGGTGTATAGAGGAGAAAACCCTTTTGGAGGGTTTGGTTGCCTTGATATTGAGCGCACTGATAAGTGAGGCTCTAGATGGGGCCAGGGTGGGGGAGTGCGACTGTGAGGGCCAAAGGAAGGTTTTTCGGGCTGACAGGGTTGAGGACTTTCTCCCCCAGGGGGGGAGGGTCCTCGTTGGGTTTGTCAGAGGCTTTGGCCATGCCAAAACTGGAGGGCAGTGGTAAAAGTGGGAGCAGGAGGGCTCAACCAAGGAGGAGGCTTGTATATTGTGGGGGCTAGCGTGCAAGCAATGTACAGTGTATCTAATCTCCAACCAGATGATGGTGGTAAGAGATCAAGAAGCGTTAACAGGAAACCTTGAGGCCGCAATTTTTCGGGGTCCTAGTCGGGGTGCCACATGACTCGGGTCCTCTCCCTTTCTTTATCATGTTTATTCGTTTAACATCGTTTTCGGTAATTCTTACCTTGGGATTGTTATCGTCTTGGGTACGAGCTTTCAGTTTTTCCACTGGAAATCCAACACAATGCGACGATTTGAGCCTTTCGTGGACTGGTAAGTGCGATTATCCATCAGTTCCGTATCAATTACCATTGGAGTTACAGGTGGTATCCCACCATATCAACTGTTGCTCAGTCCGGTGAGTTTCTACTTATCCTGATTGCTGCTCATGCCGAATGCTATTGCAGGTATTCGGAACCCCCCGCAATATATCTATATCATCCTCCGCGTTTAGCGATGGCAAGGGCAAATTCTCATTTCAACTTCCTATGAGCAAAGACACCAAATTTCTCCTCACCATGTCGGATGCTACAGGATATGGAACTGGTGGTACAACTGATGTTTTGGTTACGGGTGCATCTGTGGGTGGAGTCTGCAATACACAAGACCCAGGTAGGCCCATTCTCGAGTCCCATAATGCTTTCCCTCACCCCACTAGGCGTCGATTTTCCATTCCAGTTAAATTTGGCGCTACAACAATGCAGGCTCGTATACGTGAACCCTTAAAGATTTAGTTGACCATAACGTTGTTTCCTTTTCAGGCCATACGTTTTTAGCGGCTACGCAGATGCACAACAACCTGTCACAATTGTAGTATGTATAGATCTGATATGTTGGAAAGACTCCATTGACCAATTCTTCAGGCAACTGTACCAGGAGGAACTTCTATTATCCTAACACCCCCATTCGGACCCACCAGCTTCTCTTGGGATGCTAATGTAGTACATGGGACGTTAATGCTGTTCATGATGTTCGACGCTCAAGGACGAACTGGTGGTTGTTCCGATATTAAGGCTGTTGGGATAACTGATGATGTTACCTGTCTGAACGGCAATTCACCTTCCTCTACGACTACTATTGCGACACCTACTTCTACATTCACGTCCTCTACTGGGACTTCAGCTACGACACCCACCCCCTCCGCTGCCCCTTCTTCAGGAGAACCGACCAAAGGGACATCTATAGCTGCTATAGCTGGGACAGTTATAGGAGCCCTCGTCTATAATACACTGGACAGTCTTATTTGGACCTATGTTTTTCCAATCGACCACTAGTTACTTATGTCATGGATCTTGTACATGTAAGCAAAGAGATAATCTCACGGGTCATTTGTTTTCTACTTTCCTTCGACTTTCTCTCAGAAATTATTTTAACCGGTCTCTTCTATTCGAAATCGCCACGAATATTTACTTGCAATTGGGGAACGATTACAAGCCTAGCCCCCCTTAAATTGACTACGGACCATATTTTTCTGGTTCCATCTCATGTTTTTGTTGGAACACCTAACGAACTTTCCGTGGTTCAACGTTCCTGATTGACCTTCACGACTACACATCCGACATACGCGATTACCGACTAAATTCTATCAACTCCATTCAGCACCACCCTTGTTCCTGGACGTCGACACCGGGTATGTATACCATATTCATTTTATATATGGCCCGGCTCAGGAAAATTAGAGATACCTATTGTTCATCAATGTTGAGCATCAGGCGTATCAGACATCGGGCTCGTGTCGAAGCCCGACTGGGGCAAATGATCAAGTGTCGGAGAACCGACTTTGGCGGGATATCGTTCTTGGGTCTATGCTACCCGTCCCCAAACACACGCGAGTCCTCCGTCGTGTATTGCAACCTACAATAATATTGCCCCGGAATCGTTAAAAATCATGATAGCGATCTCCATTGGCCCAGGCTTATCCTGGAACAGCTAGTGGGTCGGCGGAGAGCCTATAAATGCGTGGATATTTTTACAGCACCCAACGACTCCCGTACTTCTACTGTGAACCTCACTATGTTCTCAATCTCAAAAATCTTCACCGCCGCCGTGATTGCGAGCTCATTCCTCGTGGGGAACGCTGTGGCTCAGCCGAGGCCAACCAAGAGCGTCTCGCCGTTCGTCGCCCAGCTAATTGAGTATAGAACACCCCTCGCTTATTCCACTGTGATTGAGCGCCTTGACGCACAGGTCAATAAGACTGGTGCCTTGACGTTTGTCACTAAATTTCGTGCCGCGAAGACCAGAGAGGAACAGAGATCCTTGATCGCTGACATCACTCAGGGTCGTAATTTCCTGTATGTACCAGTCCTCTCGCCTTATCCACACTATAGAAACTTACCTGTTTACGCTGTAGCTACTTCAGCGAAGCCAACCATCAAAAATGGCTGGATATTTACTTCCCCGACGTCTCACACCCTGGTGGAACCATCTACACGCTTGGTAATCCTACTTTCGCCGCCGATATCATCCCCTTGGATTATAGCACCAGTATCAATATCCCTCTGCGCTTTATGATTTTAGAGCAAGTCGACCGTAGCGGAACCCGCATCATGTACCATCAGCCCTCGTCTATATTTGCTCCTTTCAATAAAAGGGACCGCCAACTTCAAACATATATCAAGTCTCTTGACACTGGTTTTGCTGACCTGTTTGAGGGTATTATCGGTTACTGAAAGGGGACCAATTTCATCTACGAGTCCAATTCATGCTCGGACGATCTTCGGATATTCCGTGTTTTTGGAATGTGGTAGATGAGTGATGAATGGAGGGGGGGTATAGTCACTGGAAGGGAATGTTTACTTGTAACGTTTTTCTAGTCCATGTTAAGTGAGCCCTTGCCCTGAAGTAATACTTTATCCACAGTTGTAACACCGCTTACGTTTGTTCTTGTGAGCACAGTGTGTGCAGCAGAAGAAATCCTGATAATCAAATTTTGATAAGAGTATTTACTCCCTTTGAAAACATAGGGTCATTCGACGATAGCTAATGTTGGGTGTCGGGTATCAACTGTCCGAATCCTCGATTCTATGGTATACTAGCGTATGTGATTAGATGTACAATGAAGGAAATATAAGTTAGATATTGCATGGTAAATGGGGGCAAGAAAGGCACAGACTCGATGGTACTTATTTGGATAATGTATCTCCCGCGAAGAGGTCTCGAAGTAATCGGCTGTGCTGATTACAACACGTCACCCGAACGGCTGGCCATACAATTCCGCAGGACCTGTTTATTGATCAAGTGGATCTCCGTGATCGCTGTCACCCCTGAGGACACTACAGCTTATTGATTCCACATATATCGCGAGATCGGCGTGATACCGGCGGCAATGGCCTTTCCCTAGTGATCAGGCCAACGTGGTGACGTGCTGTTGCTGCTTCCCTCGCGCCGTGTGCAGGCGCATCTTCAAGAAGCGGAATTGCTGAAGTTGAAAGTCCCATCGACGCTTAATCTGGGTGAGGACAGCTTCCCGTTGCTCGGGTGTCATGGGTGGAGTGCGTGTACTGATATCAACTTGGGAGGAGCCCGGAGGAAGCGGTTTAGGCATTTCTGGTATGCCGGTTCGTGGAAAGAAAGCGCCAATTAGGCCAATCTTATTTAGTGCGACGAAGATGACGTTGTTGCAGTGTTTTCCAGAGGGGAGAGTCCATGCTGCCACAGTGTACTGAAAAAAGAGATGGTGTTACGAGCAAGTAGGTTATGAATTCAAAAGACATACGAAAGGCTTGCTGGTAACATATTGGAATAGTTTTTGGTAAGAATGTGTATTAGAGGTCGCGTCTTGAATGTCAGGTGGCGGTGGGAGTGTAAATTGACATAGGAGGGGTTTGGACCGTCGCATCCAGGCTTGTAGGTCAACCATCGATACAATAGGTTCGTTAGTAAGCATCAGAGTCATATTTTGGGGCCAAGTTTCTGCGGCGCTGAACACTAACACGTCAGGTCCCACTACTCAAGTAGAGGAGAAAGGTTCCTCACCTCTCCCTGGGAGTACCAGTATTGGCGGCGACATAAGTAGTCATTTCTTTCCTTCCAGTTGTGTCATCTAGAATCCAAGATATAGAACCTTGCCAAATAAATGTTGGTTGGGTCCTTGGTGCAGTAGTTTGTGGTTGTGGTTGTGGTTGAGGTTGGGACTGTGATGTGGGTGATAAGGTTTGTACTTGGCCTTGAGGCTGAGTGGGTGGGTGGGATTGTGGTGGTATTTGGGAGTGGGGTTGTGGCAGAGTTTGACTTTGGGGTTGCGATGAAGCCAAAGGTTGTCCCTGGGGCTGAGGCGGCGCTTGTGGCTGACCTGGGACCTGACGTATATCTGCTGATGGTCGGGCTCTAGGAAGCTCGGGGAGACCTGTTATAGGGAAAAAAACACCCGCGAGCTCAGACGTATTGATTAAGAAGAAGACCGCAACATTGCGTAGTTGACCAGAAGGAAGGGTCCATGCTGCTGTTGCATACTAACATTGTTACATCGTAGCTGTACATAATGGATGGGAGGGACATACAACATTCTTCATACCTAGCAGCCGAACGAGAGTTTTGAAGTTTTGTTGGTTCAGGACAGGATCTGACACAGCACGTGGCTGGGCACGAAAAGTGCAGAAAGCTGGTCTGTGTCGCTGAAGCCACAAGTGAATATCAGCCATTGCAGCTACAGGTTCATTGGTGGGGACAATTCTCATAGTCTGGGGCCACGTTTCGACGAAGCTGTGAGAAGAATATATCAGCGTGAGACCATTGATTCAGCGGCTCGTATCGTACGTATATTGGTGGTGAGCTGTGCCCGCCATCACATAAGTCGACATTTCGACCTCTTTCCCTACCGTGCTCATCTCTACCCATGTCAAGGTCCCCTGCCACATTGTAATAGATTTGATAGGCGGTAGAGGGGCTAGCCCTACGCGCTGTGCAGCCGGTGAGTAGCTAGACAAAGGTGTACGTCCTTGGTTGGGCTGAGAATTTTCCACGCGGTGTTCGTTCATAGTCGGAGTCGCCATCGGGGTGGGATTACCCACATCCGTTGATGTTGCCATGAACTGCGCTTGTACTTAAGATTTGAGGCACCCTACAATTCCGGGAGGAAATCGGGCTGGTTAGGAGTGAGGTGGTGTATTTTTGAAAGTGATCAAACCGTGCACGTACAATATGCGGTGATCCCAATGCAGATGTGGAATCAGAAGTGAAAATCGTTGTGGCTGGTTCAAACAGGTGGATCTTCCAAGTCTGAAGGTGGCCGACTGATCGATTCATATTCTTTCACTTTCGCGACGAATACATATATATGGTGGCAGCAAAGACAATGGGAATAGGGCTTTACACGTTCACAAAACTTTTGTTCCAGTGTGAACATCCAGTGCTTTCTGTCATTTTTTCGCGTGTTGCTGGCATCGACACGTGGCCAAGTCCTAGTCAAATATGTACAAGCAGCGCCTATTTTCGGAGATGAGTTAGCAGCTCTTTGTGGTAAGTGTTAAACAAGTGACTTGCTGAAACTATTATGCTCTGATCTCTCGACTACATACCCCCACATATCGTCTTGTGTTAGTGAATAGTTGGCGATTTTTTAACCAAATCAACAGAGCCTTTTCGGCGCTGTTCAATTGACGCACCCAACACTGTCACAATGGCTTCTGATCCAACAACACATATCCCAGAGCTTCTCGCAGTCGCATTCGTGGTGGAATCTTCTCTTTCGGTGTTTACGGAGTGGCAAAGAATCCTCCGAGATTATGTAGCACCAATGTTGAAGCGCTTGAGCGAAACGAATCCAGGATATAAGGTACGTTACGCGCTGTACCATTCAATTGCAGCATGAACACCCTTTACAGCTACACATGGGCTTTGTTACATATGGAACAGCCGATACATATCCGTCTCCTCTGTTGTGCAAGCAATATTTTGCAGAGTTTCAGGTTGTTACTAAGGATATGAAGGACTCGCCTGAAAAACTTGGCGTTGGAACTACAATCTCGGGGGGAAATAGAGGAATGGCTGCCCTTGAAGGGCTTGTTGCTGCAATTGAAGTGCGTGTACCGTTTCATGTCGTAGAATAAAGCGTTAATTTCCTCCAGTTATTTGATACTCTGCGGAGTTGTACACAACCAGCACGGCCTCATATTAATCACATTTTCCATATAGCCTTTAGTGATCCGGACGCATCTATACGTCCTCAATGGAATGATACACCCCTTCTTGATTCAGTTTCCTGGGATGATCTCCCATCAGAGCTGAAAAAGGTGCGGAGAATAATTATCGAGTTCACTCTGGCGGCATACTAAATCTCGTTTTAAAGCGCAACGTCCACATCAGCTCTATTCTTCTCCGTCAGAACATCCCCCGATTCCCAGAACTTCATTCCGCTGTATGTCAACGTCACTCCTCTCTACGTCAGTTGTCTCTATGGTAACCAACGTTCCAGGTTGCGCCTAGCGCACCAAAGATGCCGTGGTTTACACCCCGGAGTCCCCACTCTATTCTTCTCTCCGGATTTCCTATGTCTCCCCAGAAAGGTATTCTTCATGCTCTTATTGTAAAGTTGATATCTCACAGGGTTTGCAGCCGTAAAGCGTCCTGGGGAAGCTCACCCAAATGAGCGGACACCAGATTCCAAACGTCAACGACTGATAGCCCAATCGGCGATCGATAGTTCGCCCAAGGTACAACCACCAGCGCCGAATACACCTTCCATGCAACCGAAGCCTTCACCAACGTTATACCCACAAACGCAGGCCCAGCCCCCGGTTCAGCCTCAAACACAACCACCCCAGCCGGCGACCGCCCTACCCACACAACCCCTTCCCGTGGGCCCGGTACATCAGCCCCCTCCCCAGCCACAACCAGCCGCACAGTACAAGAACCTCGTAATGGGATTTCGTACAATCGAAGAACAAGTCAAGAATCTCCAACAGTCAATTCAGGAAGCGCTCACGGCGGGAAATACGACGCTTGCCGAAACTCTAAGGCAAGATTGGATGAATAAAAAGGCACTACATGCGAAGTTCAAGAACGCCATCGCCTTATTTAACCAAAAAATGCAGATGCAAGCCCAGGCTCAGGCCTCTAACACAAATATTGCATCAAGCTCGAACACTAACACTGCCCCACAGAACCTTACACCCAACACAAACCCTAATCCCAACCCCACTCAAGATGTCCTTTCGAGCGCTCCTCTGCCGAACCCTCAGTCTACGTCACCTAATATGGGTGGTCCTCTGCATGATCAAGCGTTCACCCAACATATGCGAGAGCGGCCCCTGAGTAACACAAACCGTATCGCTTCATCGAACGTCATCAATGCCCAGATGCAGAAACTATTAGAAGATCAGCAAAGACGCACAGGACCATTAGCAACGCACCCCGGGATGAACAGTCATAACAGCCTCGGCTCTAGCCCTGTGTCTTTAAGTGGCTTGAATATGGGACGGCCGCCACCACAGCCGAGCGAGAATCCAGGAGGGATGGCACCCAAGACGCAAGGGCAGGGCACCGTGATCTGGCAAGGCACCTTATCATGGAGTGGACAAGGAGCAATGGGTAAAAAGGAAATGGGGACATACGTCGTTGCTAGTACGACTAGCCCACCGCCCCAGTAAGTCATCACCGGACCACCAATTTGTGACAGACATTGAACAACACTTAGCTATGTGGAAACCTGGCCGACTAACTTGGCACTAGTCCCTGTTCGCAGACCCGTTGTGTCAATGCCAGACCTACAAGCGTGGATGAAGCAGCACAAGCCCCTTCTCTGTACCTTTGCTGCCCATCCAAATAATGCACAGGATCGGCAGACTAACGACGCAAACTATAAAACATTAGTTCAACTCCTTTCTACCAAAAACATGGTAAGCTCATCGTTATCATTAAGTAGCTTTTTTTTTCTGAACTATGCATAGTACGCAGCGGCAGCCTGGACGCGACTGTCGGGGGATCAAGGGAACAATGTGCTTTTCTTCCCAATTAACAATCTTGGCCTCGTTGGTGCCTTTTTCCCCCTAACTGGCATACCGGATTTCCCCAAATCATTGGCACACCCACAACCCAACTCGCAGCCAGCTATGTCTTTACCACCCGAGCTCATCGAGAGGATGCGCTCGATGACACAGGAACAACGGGAGACCGTTTTTACACAGTTAAGAAAACAGCAAATGCAAGCGCGCATGAACGCTGCTGCCGCAGGGATGAACACAAACACCAATAATCCTAACGGTAACGTTAATGCTATGGGTCTTATTCATGGTCAACATCAAGATATGGGCAGCACTAGTGGGAGTGTGGGTGGAAGTCCCGCTATGTTCAGTGGGAGCCCTGCGCTTGGGACTTATGGTGGAATGGGTATGATGAATACTATGGGGATGGTGCCGACATCAGTGTTGAGTGGTAGCCTACCTCGGTCAGTAAGTGGAGGAACAATGTTTAGAAATGCGGACGTCAGCCATGAAATGATGCAGTCATTTATACAGCGGAATCAAGGAGGTAACGGGATGGGCAGTAGTATGGGCAACGGAATGGGAGGCCCTGTTTAGAGTGTATCGTTCCTAAATTATTATACAACATTGTAACACCATTCATCCACATACAATTTAATGCACCAACAGAAAAATATCATTATTTAACAGCTTATTGTGAATACCTGAAGTGTTTTTCAGATAGTAGGGCCATACATCAATTGAGCAACAAAATAAATATTGAGATCCGTAGATCTACCACTCCGGGAAAGCGTGTCATCCTTGTGCAGGGGCCATGCTAATCTTCTCTGTATCGTTCCAATTTTTTCGTATGTCACCCCGAAGGGGACATAAGGCTATAAAATAGCTTACGTAGCCATAGCCAGGGTTTTGCATTTTGTTCAGCCGGCGGGGTGAATCATAAATTGTACTCACTAATTTGCCTAAATTTCTAATCTATCCAACTCGCTCGTCTGATTTTGCCCACGTCAGCCTCCAAATGGTACATTCATCCGCACCTTCAGAATACATATGTATAGTATCCAGGCTTTGGTAGTGAATCAGGTGCAAGTTCGGTGCACCGGCCGCGAGACGTAATCCTATTATGGGTGTGCTTAATATTGAATGTGGCAGTGCGTTCACTTGTTCCCTGATCTACTCCCAACATAGTGACATGAACCCAGCAGCCCTTCTCGCCCATATCGTCTCTCAGACGCGCCAGAATGTCGAATTCCTAATTTCTCAGAATCAAATATCGGTAGACAATGGCCGTGATATCCTCGCGAAGCTACCCAGTCCCAGTCCCTCATCTTCGGACGCTTACATAGAACCACTCATTCAACGAACACAAAACATAACCTTGCAATCACCGCCCACCAGTACCACAACTACAGTAGTGACCTCACCAGTTCCTAATCCAACCCTGAATCTCGCCCATACAACGCAATCGACTGAGTCGCCACCACCTGCCGGCCCCGCAGTCCTCTTTCAAGCGAAGGCGATGTGGAACTACAATGAACAAGGACAAGTTAAGTTATTCCTTTTATCTATTTGCAGTTATAACATTCTGAGGATGCGACTGTGTAGAATTCAGGGGATCTTTCGTTCATTGCGGGCGAAATGATCGATGTCATCGCAGAAACCAATGCTGATTGGTGGACTGGCAGTCACAAAGGAAAACAAGGTCTCTTTCCCTCTAACTACGTCGAGAGGACCCCTTTGGTATCTGTACTCCCTTCACCCGCACCTACACCCTACTCGGAAAAGGTGCAGGGAGCAGGATTTGCGCACTCCTCGTACCAGCCGACAGGTGGGTACCAGGGTCCCCCACCACCTTCGCAATCAGGATATGCCCCATATGGCCCTGGTGTTTCCACCCAACCTATTCAGCCCACTACAGCCCCAGAAGCGCCAAAGAAGAGTAAGTTTGGGAGCGGACTCAAAAACACTGTATGTATCTCTCTTTACCCACCCTTCATATTGTTATGTTTTCCTGAACCGGGTTGTACTTACAGTTAGCTCATTCTGCGGTGGGTGGTGTAGGATTTGGGGCAGGTAATTGCGCGCTCCTTTGACAGACAGGTGTATGATTGATTGTTCTTTATTGCTATATATAGGTTCCGCTGTCGGAAGTGGACTTATCAATTCAATATTCTAGACTTGGATCGCAACTCGTATTCGGATCATCGAGGTTTTGTATTTATCGCATTTCGGGGTACTCCTGAGTCCTTACGTGAACAAATATATCTCCAACACGTGTGGGGCCACATATTTCCATTGCTCAATGTACAAGGGCGACGGCAAACTCGACCGTGCTAAGGGACCCAAGAGAAAATAGTGGTACAGTCAACACAAGTAAATGCTATCTTTCTAGTATCACCTTGCTATCATCGTTTCGATAATCACTTTGATCATGGTAGATACGTTTGGCAGACTGAGGATTATCATTCTTCTTTGCGCTTTCGTCAGGTATTAGGTCCTACATAGCATTCATAAGAAAAGGCTATGATATTCTATCGCTGAAACTTGAGAAGGACTCATCTCATTTCTAGTAGACTCGCAGTTCAAAACTTCTTCCAGCCTGACGATTGGCGATAACAACTCGGAACTAATGAGAACGGGTTCTTGTTCCGGGCCGGCCCGCTTATAAGTAACCCGAATAATTTTCTATTTGTTGGCACGCCGGTGGTGGAGCACAGACGGCCTCCTCGGTTTCAGTCCAATCCACCAACATCGAACAAAACATCTATTCAAGGGCAAAATCCTTGAACAGATAACTCATCTCTTATATCTCTCGAGCCTCTCAGGAGAAAAATGACCCATGTCGCGTCTCTGAAGGGAGCGAAATTTGGGGCAGCTCGAAGACCACCCTTGGTGGTGGTGCGCTTCACGGAGTCTCCCCGAAACCGTGCTAAGGATGTGAGTATTTGGATGCGCTAGGGGATACGTCCTCGTCGTGTCGTATATTCCCCATAGTTTTACAACCGCCCAATAGGTCATACTCAACTCGGCATTCTAGGAAGAGCCTATTCTCTGCTGAAACTGTCCCTAACGATAATAGATACCACCGTTCACTATCGGATGGACCACTACTCGGCTACGCCACCACCACGAAACGGAAGGTCGATTCTGTTGTTCGCATTTATCTGACGCACCCTAACATAAGGCTGCTTGAATTATTGTGGACCCAACCAGAGTGATTTCTCCAGACATGGTCGACGTTGCCTATAAACCAAGTAAGGTACCCAGTAAGGCTTTAGAGTATTCACATCAACCAACACAAACCACATACCACCTGCCAGTCAGATCCCATCCAGCCTAGACGAAATAGAGAACACAATCACAATCTTTATCCATGGTATGTGCAGCCTCACTGAACATGGAGAAATAATCTCCGGGGGTGGAGCCTGGATTGGGGAGAATGATGAATAAAACATATCAATAAGAATAGACAACAATTCAGCCTCCAAAAGTAGTGGAGAACTAATGGCCATCCTAGAAAGCAGTAGAAACATCTCCAGTGGTACACCACTAACACTGGTCCTCCATTCCACCAATATCTGAAAAAACCTCACCATAGACCTGCCCCTTCAAGAAGAAAGAGGATGGACAGGATCAAAAGATAAAACACTCTACAGAGCAGTGGTGGCCAAACTAAGACTCAGAAGTTCCCCAACACTTCTAAGAACCTTCACCCCTAGAGAGCCTAACCCAAAACAAATGGCCCAAGCACTAGCCCAACAAGGAATGAACAGACAACAGACCATTACAGGTCCTCCAGAACCCCCCCCCCCAGAACTACAGAGAAGTGGCATCTGCCTATCAGAAGCCACACAAGCCCTCATGTACAAAGGAATCCAAGAACAAGTAATAGCCACAATGAGAAGGAAAACAATGTGCTCACTAGATATAGCAAGATTTACAGCCAAACAACCATGTGGGTAAAACCTAACAGATGCAGACCTATGGAAATCAATAAGACAATGAACAAACCTATCCAAGAGCACAAGGAGTTTCCTGTGGAAAATCTACCATGATGCATATAAAATAGGAGAATACTGGAGAAACATCCCAGATCTAGAATACAGAGGCCAATACAGCTTCCAACCAACATGCACAGGGGAAGAGACAATGGAACACATCCTACTAGAATGCCAAGAATCACTGGCAACCAACCACCTCTGGAAAATGGCAAAATCCCTATGGCTCCAAAGAGAACTCCAGTGGCCCAGAATAACATATGGAACAATACTTGCCTGCAATACAGCAGACTTCAAAACCAGAGGAAAAACACAGCCAGGAAAGAATAGACTCTTTGCCATCCTGATCTCTGAAACTGCACACCTAATACGGAAAACAAGATGTGAAAGAGTCTTTGATAGAGACAACCTACAGGGCACCACCCACACCAGGAGAGAACTAGAAAACAAATGGACCCAATGCATTAACACCCACCTCAAACTTGATATATTACAAACAAATTGCTCTAAATATGGCAAGAAAGCAATCAAGGAATCAGTGGTACTGGACACCTGGAAAGGAATCCTCAAGGATGAAGGAAATCTGCCAAAGGAATGGATATGGCAGTCTAGTGTTTTAGTGGGTATTAAATCTTGCTGACAGGGTACTGTCACTGAGATTTGGAGTCCCACACTGCAACATGTGCATGTGGGAAGCAGATAGCGAGTTATGTATTAAGGATGATTTCAGACCTGAACTTAATCCCAATAAGGCCTATTTACAGAAACTATGCTTGCTACCTGCCACCCAATGATCAATGTAAACCAAAAATTTAAAATTCAAGGTTTGCGGCCACAACCTTGGCTTCCTTTCATCAATGCGCCAACGTGTAGTGAACAACCCCTCTCGTCCAGTACTTAGGTCTTGGCCATCACAAGAAGAGCAATGAAACAACATGGATGCACTTTGGAACATGTTCCGAGTTCTATTTATAGAATGAGGTTCTTTCTGTTTGGTGGACGCTTTGAAACCTTAATCCTTTGCAAAAATTGAAAATTTTTCACGTGACTTTTCAGTTTTATTGAATTATATGGGTGTAATCAGAACAGAGGCACGGGATGAATGAGGACAT
>MU150258.1:23238-75675 GCA_015584075.1 Collybia nuda
ACTCGCAGGGAGGACTGTCCGTAACAAAATGTCCGCTATTTGAGCGTGGCACGTACAAAACGACTTACCTTACCTCGGAGGCAAACGACTTGCCTATGTCCTCAAAGGGGTTTCGACGCTAGCCCCCCTAAGTTCAGTGAAAGCTTCTCGACCGCCCATGACCTGTTCCAAACTGCTAGTCCTTGCGAACGCTTTGGATGCCAACAGCAGCTTGGACTCTGCTGTCCTCTTCGCGGCTCTAACTGCTTTCTGGGGCCAAATTCGCCTTGGGGAGTTCTTCTCGAGTACCAAACGATGCTATGATCCAAGGCTGGCCCCCGCTATCAAACACCTCGGTACCCCAAATAACAACGGTTCACGGACAATTCATCTCCTCAATACAAAAACCGGCGGACCCACTGGCGAAGACATTATTCTGTGCCGGCAGCGCCCTGCATTGGATCCAATCGCTGCTCTTACACAACACTTGCTCATTAACAAAGGAAATCAAGATGATGTCCTTTGCGGCTACATAAACGGGAAGGGAATTCGCGTACCTCTCACTCGGAGAAAATTCCTGCAGCGATGCAACCAGATCTGGTTAGCTCACGGTCTGGCTACTTCTACGGGACACGAGTTTCGTATCGGGGGCACAACCTATTTCTTACTCGCTCGGATTCCCCCTGACGTGGTTAAAGCTTTGGGCAGGTGGTCTTCGGATTCATTTCTCCGTTATTGGAGATCAGTAAGCGCCTTAGGCACTATGTACACTGAATACCTGCCCCTCCCTGTATGATAATGTAGCTAGAAATTAAGAACCAGGCTCCTTCGTCTGGGTGGTCATTGGTCGTTTCACGAGCCTTCGACGCGCCTGTGGCTTAATCTCCGGGTGCTCTCGGCCCGTTCACTCCAACACCACCATGCCCTTGAGTTCGGAAGAACCCAGGACAAACGCCCATCATTATGACAGAGTGGCACACTCTCTTACTGAACATTACAGCCGAAAAGAAACAAGCACGAAACTCCCATTTCTCAAGGTGATTTGGTCTCAGACTTTATATACTTTCTCTTAAGGTGGGTATCTATTGGCTGAGCTAAACAACCTCCCTCTTTCTGTCCCGTTTTGTCATTAATTCCAGCGTTGAGCTGAGTTTCAATGTCATGTGCTTTTCTTGTTCGGCTTGTCGGCAATGTTGCATGTTGTAATTTAATTATAACATGGAGTATGTACTACATTTATCTATCTAGTATTCATTGATACTAACATTGTAGGCACAAATTGGATTATTTTTCAATTTCATTTATTCAGTGCTCACCATAAATTAGGTTTCTCATCACAAGGTCAAAAAATCTGGTCATGCTTCACTGAAAATTTTCAGGACACAATTCTGCTATCAGCATCAAGCATCAGACAGAGAAATAGGCCAGAATGTTTTTGTCTGTGGTTGAATATTGGTGGTTTACTATTAATATTGCACTTAAAATTTATATTATAGAACTTGGACTGGCCATGCCTAGCAATGGCTATATCACTTAATCTCATCAAGGTTGGACCTTTCCACCACAACAAAATACTTAAATTTTGATATTTACAAAACATTAACCTTTGCACTCCAACCACTAACCTCAAGCTCTCAATACTTCTCTGTAAACTCCACACTCAAATCTCCTCCCTCGTGTGCCTCAACATTCTGCCTGCTATTACATTTCCTCACATGCATCCTACCACGATGCTACACTGTCTGCTCTGGGAGCCACCTCCAAGAGATCCTTCTGAGCCTACCTCTATTGCTCCACAATGTAACTGCCGCACAAAGAGACCTTTTTATTCAAAAATTTGGCCTCAAAAACGTCGATGCATGAGATTCATTCTCATTCAACAAGGACATGGGTGTATATGCCATTGCTTCAGCATCACCTTCACCTGACTCTACCTTACTGAGCTTTCAAGACTAACCAGCCCAAAAAAGCTGGATTCCAAGAATGCCCAACAACATATCTCACGCATGAGCCACAAGGAAACCCCCCCAAAGCACAATTTTCTGGGCAAATAGTACCAGCTACTTCATCACATTCAATACTCCACCCTTCTGTTGCCACAAATATGACAAATGCCCATATGAACATACCTGCAATATCAGCTCATGAGCAATCGGTTGAAAGGAACCCAAACATTAGCTCATCATTGGCTCTCCATCACAATTCTGGGTCTGCTTTAGAGATTTATTCAGCTACTTCCAACCTTGCCATCCCCAGAGGCTATGGGAACATTTCCCGCCTTCAAGGTGGTACTGCACTGACAAAACAATCAAAATTTTCTAATAATGTTAGGCCTCCATTCATCATTCCCTCCCATATGTTTAATACTAATCTGGGCTCCCCAACAAATATTACGAGTGTTATTGATACCAAACTCCAAGATGGAGGACCTCATCATGTTGCTCAAAGGTCGCCCCCAATTGTCAAAAAGTTTCTCCCCAGCGCAACTGTGATTGTATGTGATATCCACAACATCACTTCCCTCTATAATTCCACTGGCGTACCATCCTCACCCTCTGGTGAGTGTGGCAATATAGACACAGTAGGAAATTAAATAGTACCAACAGATGTCGCTACTTTGCCTAAGAAATGCAAAATTGTTGATGGTGATGTTGAAGACAAGCTCTTCCAGCGCCCTCTTTGCCAACAACGGTAAGGACATGATCTTGTAAGGGCAACCTTACTTTTGCGTCAGCAGTGACTCTCCTAAGCAAGCGGGTGCGGGATGCGTTAGAGACTTATGCAACAGACCTAGTAAGGGAAATCCTAAGTTGTATTGTATAAGTATAGATACTATCCTACTCACCTAGTAAGGGAAATCCTAAGAGAATAATCTGAGGATTCCTTACTAGGGTATTGTCTCTATATACTGTAGACTACAATAGATACTCATGGCTTATTGTGCCATGTCACTCAGGGTTGTACAATAGGTGTTAGTACAACAATGCAAGATCACGAGTACAGTGTGATGGGGTGTACTGGGTTGTGCTGAGGTGCACTGTAGGGTCTGTACATGTGTACTTCCTATTGCAATCCAGTGCTGAGGCATACGCTGGTTTGGATGCTGGGTGTGCGAGGGTGTTCCCCTTACAGATCTGATCTGCAGATTCTACTTTAGAATTGACAAATATTGGAAAGATTCACCCATCTAGTGAAAGAAACACACAAAGCCACAAAAGAATGCAGATCAAAGAGACCACCTCTTCCACCTCAGGTTACTTGCACACCCCCACCTAAGCGCCTTTGTACAACTTGACCACCGCAACCCCAGGAATGTAGTATATTCTTAGGGCACACAAATTTTCACAGGCTGAACACTCAATATTTTATATCAGGTCTTTCTTCCTTATTTCTCCGTACACGGTACATACATACTTATTAGTTGTTATGATACCCCATAATGGTCTCCGGTTGTCAGTGGCCAATTGTACCACCTTATAACTTGGATCTTTGGAGGTCCTGTTCAATCCCTTGAGAGGCAGGGGCATTCAATGAATTTCCTACTAAATTTCCACTCCTAAAACTACATCTCACCACTTGATTCCTTTATCTACATATCTTGTCAATGTGCTATTTACTATTTTCTTGAAACTACCCAAGGGCGTGGTGGACAATCCATATATATCATCTACATTCCAAGTTCAAAGTTATGAGAACTTGGTATATCCGGAAATGCCAACCTTGGATTTTTTGACCACCAATGTTGCAGTGATTGCCAGTTGGAATTTTAATTTTCATCAAATCATCTCCGTTTCCTGAACTTCTTTTTTGATCCAATGCTGTTCATTGAGCCAACACACCCAAGCAAACTTACCTCAAGCTTGCCTCAAGCACCCTGATTTTCATCTTGTCATCCTTGCCAACCCTTAATAAGTGTGGAACTATTTTTAATAAATTGATTGTATGTGGTGTGTAATGGGAATGGCATTTGTAGGTACTTTTATGTATAGTAGTAGATATATTCCTGGAAACGGCGGATACATGGAAAACAGTGGAATCACAAAAAAAAAGAAACTGAACTCGGACCTGCCGTGCATGCAACGGCCCACTCAAACCAGTTGTACTAGAGCCAGCTGTTCAATAAAACCGCACCCCCTTATATCAGTCAATGAAACTTCACATTGCAAATTTAACAGACCTATATACTAACTACCAACCCCATTCGGGAGTAGGTTTTGGATCTCCCTTGGTGAACATGAACCACGCAGGGAATGGACGGAGAGTGTCCGCGTTCCCTTCGACACGATACCCCACATGGCCCGAAACCATCAAACAATCAAAAATCTTGCCATTATCATTCAAATTAACATCGACCTCACAGAACCCTACGGAAACGTCTCGATTGGCGTTGATATGAGGATAGACCACGCCATCTAAGATCAATTTGGTTTGTCGAGGGCCAAAAGTGTCCGACAAGCCCCCGCTAGTATCCTCAGGGGATTCTATTGATGATAGAGACGGACCATGCCATTTCCCCTCACTTGACCAGACGGAGAAAGCAGTGATCCATCCAGATAGGTAATCAGGACCAGAAAAATTAGAATGGCGGTGGCATATTTGGCCCCAAAAATCCACATCGGGTTCCCCATCGAAAGCTTGGACGAAGCGACGCAGGATTGGTCGCAACAATTTCGCCCAAGCAGCAGGTTCTGGCCCGAAAGTAGGGAGCTTGTCAAGGCGCAATAATAGTTTTTCCCAATCGGATTTTTCACCCTGCAGAGTAACTGAAGGGATCCCACATGCCAAGCTCATCGTGTAACTGAAGTACCTGCCATAAAGGATTTATGGTCGGAGGGTCATATTTCGTGGATATAATAATTAACTAACGTTTTCATAGTTGCCATCATCAGAACAGCACATGTAACGGTATCATTCTTTGATGTGGTTGAAAAATCCGGAAGAACCCAGCTCCTGAGCTCTTCATCAATGACCTGATGAATAGCAGTTAGGGTGACTTCGATTTCGGATTATCCAGACTCAATACACAAACGTTTTTGTGAATTTCAGCGGTCATTTGATTGGCCAGGGCCCCAAAGTCGACTGTATATCGAGTCCCCGCTGCTGTTACTTCCAAAGCTTTCTTGCCCTCGTGCTGAACAAACTGAGAGCGCAGTTCCTCGGCGTGTGCGTTGACACTGACAAAGATGAGTACGAGTGCTAATGATGACGCTAAGACACACTAGAAATTGAATTGGGCAAGAATTGCAATCCAGACGTCGTCTGGCCTTCCAATGAAACCTGTGTTAGCTAGTATAGGAAGGTGGGATCGTATGAGGTGACTTACCTGATAATAAGGTGGTGATGACCATTGTAAGCCGCGATAGCAGTCAAAAAGAACCCGTTCTGTTGGGGCTGGATAGAAGGAAGATCGACATTGGCAATAGAAGATTGTAGTAGCTCGCCACAGGTCAGAGATTGTTGTTTGGCGCCCCAGGATTGATTCAATAGATCCAACGGAGTGTCTAATTTTCCAGTGATCTTGATTTGATTGGCAGGGTGAGTAGCAACAGTAAAATGTGCAGGCATATTTCCAGTCAGGTGGTTGTTGGCTGGAAGGAAGGGAGTTCCGAGTTCGAAGTATGAGAAGGAGGCCTTTCCTGATCGCTACTGAGCCTTTTTTGATCTCTTCGAGCCAATATTGCGGCTAGCCCCGAATTTTTGATGGATCCCCATTTGGCATGTTAAGCTTATTTGTGAATGGGTCTCGGCACTTTTACTTTACTTAACTGATGATTCCCGTTTGTTTGCTTACGAAACCATGTTATTGATTATAGTTATTTGTGACTTAACATTTACTTGGTAATTGAGCTGTTCTTATTCTCTATCTTTCGAACTCGGGCATGCCGTGCTTGCAATGGCCCACACAAGACGGTGTATTATTATGTTCTTCCTCAACGATGGATCAATTGCATATATACGTTTTTGATTTTTCGAATCATGATCAAAATATAGGTCCAAAAACTCAAATATGGACGTAAACCGACAGTGATCTGTATGCTCCAAATTTAGCGTTTAAATGCTTATGAAGATGTCGAACGACCCGGAAGGAACAATCTGAACTTGAAACCGCCCATTTACCCCTTTACAAATACAAACCATCCTAGCAATGGACGTACGGTATCTCGGAGTTCCCCTTGAGTAAGTCGACCGATATGGCCTGCTACCATCATCCCCATTACTTCCCCCTCGTTCCCAACGAGCTTCACATCTACCTCACAGAATCCCACAGCGATATTGTATATCACGGGATATCGAACGCCATCCAAGACATATCCTCTCTCTGCATTTTGTTGTGTGGATCCAAAAACCGAGATTTCATCCCCAAGGTCGTTCGCGCATGGGGCCTGCCATTTCCCCTGTTCTGACCAGACGCAGAAAGCAGTTAACCATCCTGTCATGTTAATAGCACCAGATCCCCGGAATCTCCGATCACAGATCTTGTTCCAGAAATCAATATCTGGGTCCCCATCGAATGCGCGCACAAAACGCGACAAGATAGGGCGCAGTAATTTTACCCAAGCGGCTGGTTCGGGGCCAAAGCTAGAAAGCTTTTCTAATCGCAGGACCAATCTCTCCCAATCTGCGCGTTCACCCTCCAGCGTGACTGATGGGAGACCACATCCAAAGCTAAATTTATAGGTGAAGTAACTGATACACACGGCTAGTTTGTAAGTTGAGCTGTTAACGTGGGATACAACCTCCACATACGCTTTGAGAGTTGACATCATAGTGATAGCACACACGACTGTGTCATCATGGGAAGTTGTTGAAAAGTTGGGAAGAATCCAGTCTCTAAGCTCGTCGTCTACCACCTAAAAATAAGATCGACAGTTATCAACCCTATGAAATAAGGCCCACACACATTTTTATGAATTTCGCCGGTCATTTGACGAGCAAGAGCCCCAAAATCGGCACCACCCATTGAAGCTGATGTAATTACTACTAGCTCTCTCTTCCCGTCATGATCTACAAATTGAGAGCGTAATTCTTCCGCATGTGCATTGACACTGCCCAATATTAACAAGCGCAATGCAAGATAATAATTCCACTTACTAAAAGTTAAATTGCGTAAGTATTGCTACCCACACATCGTCTGGCCTGGTAAAAAAGAATTAGTGACCAAGCACCTTCAAGGACCTCTTTTTAGAATCCAGCTTGTAGACGTACCTAATCACGAGATGATGATGGTCGTTATAAGCCTTGATGACGGTTTGGACAAAACCATTCTCCTCAGAACGTATGGACACAAAATCGCTGGCTGGTGGGGAGGTTTGACCTTGGAGGAACTGAACACATGATCCTGTACTGCGATCACCCCGAACGCGATGTAAAAAATCGAAGGCTGAGGTGGCCGGCTCGGTAGATTCATGCACCACATTTGCAGCGTGTGTAGCAACAGTAAAACTGATAGGCATGTCAGATGGATATGAAGAATGGCCTTACAGGAGCAGGCTAGCATATTTATGTAAGCATTGCTGTCCAACCGTGTGGTTGTGCTTAAAGTGCACAGATAATGAACGAACAATACGTATACGGGGTTCGAAGGGTTCGCTAACGATGTTCGTTGGTTAATGTACATGATGGCGTGATAAGAGACCTATGGTGCGTTCCATGTCTCTAGCTAACGAATTGTCTCATAGAGCTTGAAATGTGGGTTTACGAAAGGAAAGGGGTCGTCATCTGTTGCGTTATCCCTGTAGAAATTCTTGTATCCATAATAAGGGCCAACGAAAGAAAAAAAACCTACTCAACAGGTCCGAGAACGCGAAGGCCACGCACATGTGTATCTTTCCCGCTCATATGATTTGCTGCGACAATGATCTGTAAAACATATGCATAAACCGGGCTCCTGTGTCTTCGCTTAAAGAGCTGGCAAGCCATCACAGAGATTAAGACGACTTACAAGCCATCACCATCTTCATTCTGCTCAGAAGAAACATCAAAAGTTATCCAACCCTCCGGTTTTTCCAACGTTACTACCCGAACGTCCTGAAGGTCGCTGGGGCCTGTACCTGCCCGAATTGCAAGTGCGGAAGGGGTGTAGGAGTCGTCTTGTTGAAAACTTAGGTGGATACTGAGTTTCTGAAAAGACAAGTAGATGGAAGGGTTTGGAATCTATCGTGATTGGAGCATACCTGTATTGCAATCTTGCACGGAAATTCAACAGTGATGAAATGTGGTTGAGGCCCGTCGGAGCTAATCAACAATATGTTGACAACGCCTCAGTTCAGTATAACGCTACTCACTGCCAAAATGTCTCAGGATCGCCATCGCGTAAACATTCCGCTCCAAACCCAAACTTGTATGAAGAAACAGACCATTTGGCGCGTGATGAGATGTCCGGCCACGGGAGATTGGGTTGAGTTTCGGTAGCTTTGAGATATATCAGTACTTGGTCTTTCATAAGCACCAGTTCATCACATACCTGAATGGATGAGCGGTGTCCCGTCATCTGGGGCCTCCAACGTAGCTCCTGGTGGTATATTCATTGACATTATCAAGCGAGTGTATCGTAATCGAGGTTGAGGTGAGTGGACATCATGGTCAAGCCTACATTGGGTGAGTCAGCTTTTAGATCTCTTTCATAAACCTCCATCAGACAATCACTCAGCGAATCACAACTATGAGCACTCTTCCTCTAGAAGATTACAAACGCTATGGTAGACAAATGATCCTTGACGGCTTTGGTTTACCCGGTGAGCCTGAAAACCCTTGGGGTGGTGTAAGTGGCTCAAGGCATATAGGACAGCTCAAACTTCAACGAGCATCTGTGGCCGTGGTGGGTGCTGGTGGTCTAGGATGCCCAGCCCTCCAGTATCTGGGAGCAGCAGGAATAGGTATGCAAAGTACCCAGACCCGGCTAGAGAATGTCGTTCACTATCAATATAGGACGTATTGGGATCATCGATCACGACCGGGTCGAGCTCTCGAATTTGAGTCGCCAAATCTTGCATAACGAGGAAACGGTAGGGATGTACAAAGCTGACTCTGCAACTCAAGCTCTCAAGCGGTACGCAAGGGTCCCAATTTCGAACCCCACGTCATCTGAGCATCGGCTGCATCTCCTAGCCTTAACTCCCATTTGACAGTCGACGCGATTACAACCGCCTTGACTGCAGAAAATGCTCTGTCACTTCTGGCACCTTATGATGTTATCCTTGACTGTACGGACAACGCACCAACACGTTACCTGCTATCTGATACCGCCGTCGCACTTAAGAAACCACTTGTCAGTGGCGCTGCACAGAAATACGAAGGGCAGTTATGTGTATACAATCTTGGACCCGATGGGCCATGTTATCGCTGCCTTTTCCCCAAACCTCCCGCACAAGATACGGTGGGGACATGCGAGGAAACTGGGATTCTGGGGGTAGTTACAGGCATAATTGGAGATATGCAGGCTTTGGAAACTATCCGACTCATCACGGGGCTGCATGGTATGTAGAGCACATCACCATAATCCTCAAAACTAATTTGGCATGTTTTGAAGATTATAAGCCTTCGCTGTTAATGTTCTCTGCTCTTAGTAGCCCCCAATTTAAGAATTTTAAGCTTAGAACACGGAATGTGAAGTGTGCAGCTTGTGGAACTGCAGAGCAAAGGCTTGGGGAGATCAAGGATATCGATTATGTCCAATTTTGTGGAGGTCCTAGACCAGACTGGGAACGGCGGGGCCTTGGAGAAGGTGTAGATGGATGGCGGATACGAATCAAAGTATGATATTTCTAAGGCTGAAAGATGGTCCGGTATTGATCCCGTGCAGGATTTTGAAACTGCACTGAAGTCAGGAAAACAAGTGAGCATCCTTGATGTCCGACCCGAGACAGAATTTGGAATCTGCCAGCTCCCATTGTCTACTAGTACGTATTGCATTTCCCGATCAATGCCTCTCCTTCCTGATTTTCTGTGTAGATGTACCACTAGGTCGACTTGTCGCGAACCCAATCGAATTTTTACCGAAAAAGGGAATGGAGGCATACATTGTATGTCGCCTCGGTAACGACTCTCAGATTGCAGTCGAAGCACTACGGAGTGTGAGTGGGGAAGGAGTTGTGATAAAGGATGTGGTAGGCGGACTAAGGGCCTGGTCTAGAGACGTGGACGCTACCTTCCCGGTGTACTAATTTGTGTTTATCATCGGGCATACAGATTGATGCACTGTCAAATGCCATAGAGGCATTTTCAGCGAAGTCCGAAACTTTCTCCCTCGAATCTTCAAGGATTATGAGAAGAATTATTATGACCCTGCATACCAAACCCGGTGATAACGGCAACCCTAAGCCCGCGGCTTGCAGTCGACAGTTCCTGGAATCCATTCATCCTCAAACTTCTCCCCATCTGTCCTAATTTTCATTATTCTGTGTTTCCTTATTGCATTTACCACGGGTACTACCCATTTCTTGCCTGTTACTCGTAAGCATAATTCCTCCATGTCAATTTGGAGGGCGTCAGATTCGTCATTCGAGAGTCTATCGTGTTCCCAAGCCTGGCCGTGTATACACCCGGTAACCCAGTGTTATATTAATCCTCATAAAATGTGTGAATCAATATGAAAAACTCGAGTCAGTACACTGGCCTCCCATATCCATCCTCGTGATGCTGCCTCAGTAACACCGTCAGTGAGTGAATCTTGTAAACCGGAAATATAATACTGGGTGTTACTGCGGACCATAAATTTCGTGCGAGTGGTTAACACTACGGTGGCTGCAAAATGGTGGAAAAGACTATATAGATTTAGAAGGAACCAGTTACGGTGATTCCGTTATGATAGGTTTCACGAGCAACGACTCTGGCGTTATGGGATTGGCTACCACTTTGGAGTATATCTAGCGCTTCCAATGAGACATCTCTCCTAGGACTTGGTCGATAGAGATAACTACACTCTAAATGAGAAGATGCGAGTTAAACGTTACACAAAAGAGGATATGTTATCCGACCTCAATCCCAGAAACTCTGCTCCAACTGCCAAAAATCCGGCTAAAAGGGACTATAGGCCTGTCCACTTGTAACTCAGGACGGCAAATTTCCTGAGGATTTTGAGGCGCTCACGTCCCTCATCCCCAACAACACCGACGCAAATCGTCGCATTGTGTCTGTTTCGTCCACGAGCGTCCAAGGTTTTTACAAAAACGATAAAAAAAACGGTGTGTAATATTATTACTGATATATTGGAACTGAGACCTTTCCATAATACCTATCCCATTTGGTTCTATCCAGCTGGGTATAATATAGCTAAAGCCGCTCGACAACGGAAGGTTGACGCCTGAGGACTTGAGAACAGAGGATAAAGCATTATCCCGTTGAAATAGTCTTCGGATCCTACCGCGTCGTTCAAATTTTACAAAATTTGTTCTTCCGCACGCGATCTCCAGACATCCTTCAAGTGTCGAGGTTTTATGGGAGCTGTGCATGTCAGAGGATAGTTTATAAAAGTGGGAAACACCTTTGGAGTGCGATAGAAAACATTTTGCCTGAGGTACTTCCTCCTACTATGATTAAGTTGGATGGTCTACAGTGTATAAATTGGTACAACAATAGTTGTCATTGCTATTGCCGTTGCAGGGGTTGATGTTGAAACCCCACCTGGGAAGGGCATGCTGTGTTTTTATCACGAGTTCTTCAACGATTCGATTGGGAGAAAATATAAGAGATAATACTTTAAGGTCATCTCCGAGTCCATTTCCGATTTTGAGGACGTGTTGCGTTGTTCGATTTGGTGGCGTCTTAAAAGCCTCCCTCAAGCAACCCAAACTCATCTTGTAAATTTTCCTAGATCTGTTCTTCGACCTTGGAGAGTGTGTCCCAGTGCTGGGCTGGAGCTTTGCGTTAAGGAGGTCACCATAACGCTCCTTCTCTGGAATCTATTATAATGATGGTCTAGCATGCCGAAGGCCCAGAGGAACTGAAGGAAGGAAAATTTTCCTTCTACTCGTATTGGCGGAGCACTATGGCTTTAGCAAAATAAATGGTAGCCTGTAGGCACATCATAAAGTTATAGATCAAAGTTCAAATTTCAAACTCGAAGCCTTGGCATAACGGGAACAACACGTGTTCTGCATCAAACTCGGTCACGTTGAGCTGTTTGGTTATTTTAATGAGTCGTCCAGCCTCTGCTACTATACTACTTTGAAGCAAAGGTGCGGGTGCCACCAAAGTTTCGTTCAATTGTTCGCCGATTTTGCTTTCGTATTTATACGTTTGGATCTACCTTTCATTATCTGCTGTGTTTGGAAATAAACCACCCCTTTTCTTGTGAGTTTAGTCTCTGTTATCATATAGTGGCTTGATCTTTAACTTGTTGTCTTAAATAATTGCACTCACCTCATCTTACCAGGCAAGGTGCCAGATCTGTCCGTCGATATTTCTCCTATCACTTCCTCCCAAATAAAAATTTACCATAGACCCGCTGGTGGAACGACCTTCCCCTCATACTCCAAATCTTGTCGCCCAAGATTATACCCTTGTGTAGATCAAAGAGGTTGTTAATACCTCGTATTCCATCATCAAACCTAGCATGTTTGATCACTACTATCTAGTGTCTGACACTGCTGGTGCTTACCGAGTTGGCATCTCTTCTGAAGACTTCTTTGAAGTGTTTATGCCATGGAATATTAAAACATCCGACAAATATAAGGAAGCGCAACCACCCGCCAGCTCAATTGATACGCTGAAACCAATGGCTGAAGACGGGACAGAGGCGAAGATGTATACTATATTTGTGGGGTACTTATTTTTATTGATTGGTAACATGAGCTGATAATTACCATTTGATTTGTAGCACAATGCTCTAAGCAGTTGGGCGGGAGATCGTGTTGCGTGTGACCCCCTACAAAACCATGTTATCAATACCGCCTTTGGCATGCGTCGGAGTCTAGATACACACACTGCCCCTGTACTCCTTGTAGCAGACACAAGTCATTACGAAAAGTCGGATTTGCCCCCACCGAACAGGAGTGACCACTCCCTGATGCAGACGCAGATAGAATTCAAGAGCAGCGCATAAAAAGACCCATTTATCGACACTGGACCTGAAAGTCAGACTTCCGAGCAGAAGTACCCTTTCGAAAACACCGACGTAGAAGCTACTTACATCAGGGGCCAGATCGCGAGTTATGCTGGCATCACTTTATACCTATCTTTTAGAACCCACCTCTTTACGGTGTTCATATCTGGGCAATACTGTCGCTTGATACGTTGGGACAGGCGTGGAGCGGTGGTGACCCGGCGAATCGATTATACGAAGGAGCCCAAGATCCTTTTTGACTTCTATCATCGTTTTGCTCAGCTCACGCGCACTGAGCGTGGCTTTGACCCCACTGTCACCAAGATTGATCAGAAGTCAAAGGAGGCTAAAAGTGCAAAGCGCTGTTTCTCCAGATATAGTGAGGACATGCGCCATTGCGATGGGAGGGTGGACGCCGAGTTCGAATCTAAAATGGAGCTGAATCCTGTATTGTTGAAAATGACAGTAGTATTCGAAGGTGTTGAACGGTCTTTTATTATTCCCAGCCCCCGCTTCTATCTTAGTTGTCTTTCGCCCTTTTCGAGGTCCACTCGACGCTCATTGGCTTACGACCCAACTGCTAAGGGAAACGGTTCACCTGAATTATTATTCATGAAGGACTATTGGTGCGAGGACTCCGACCACACAGCTCCAGAGGCTACTATCTATAAACTCTTGGAACAGAAGGGGGTCAAAGAACATATCGCCGAGATGGATGTAGGAGGCGACATCCCGGGACTCAAAACCCGCTGGCAAGAGAATACGTTTGGCGACTTTTCCCTATTCCCCAACTCCAAAACTAGTAACTACAGCGCCCTCCAAGGACATCGCATTTTTTTGAAGACCATTGCAATGGATTTGACTACATTCCTCAAAGCACGGTGGCTCGTTACTTGCATTGCAGATTGTATGGAAGGTAAGGTACAAGTACTTCCTTAATCTTGGTCTTAAACTCATCCGCTTTTCGTAGCCGCTCAAGAAGCTTTAACACGAGCCAGAGTCCTGCATAGAGATATCAGCGTCGGTAACATCATGATTGTCCTAAAAGACAAAAAGGAGAGACGAGGGGTCCTCATCGATTGGGACCATTGCTTTATTATCCGGGATAATCAATCACCCCCAAGGATGCTACGTACTGTAAGTAAAACTTTGCTTTTCAGAACCATCGTTGACCCTCAGTAAAAAAATAAAGTCAAACTTTAGTCATGAGATTTAATTTCACCCAAATGTAATTGTTAATTGCCAACCCAAAGTAGTTAAAAGCCATTCATTTCCTCCCAAATGGCTGAATCCACATTGAAAGTTTATAAAATCAAGATTTTGGATTACCTTTTTACTGACTTTTGTGTGACTTTTCATTGACTTTGTTAAATTCTTGGACTAAAGACTGACTAAGCATGACTTTACTTTTTACTGAGGTTGACCAGGGTTATAAGGAACTTGGCAGTTTATGTCAGCTCTTCTCCTCCGGGGTGTGAATGAACTGGACGACCGAGAAACCGCTTATTGGGTTCTTCTATACATGGCGCTACGCTTTCTGAAAAACAACCTCTCTCCACATCATTTATATCAGACAGTTTTCGGATTATTTGATCAATCTATTGAAGGGGATGACGGTCGCGTGTTCGGTGGTGATATGAAGGCTTCACATTTAAAGCATGCTGATCGATTTGAAGTGTTCCATTTCGATATACCCCAGTTAGTTGATATGTTTAACGAGCTCGCAAATGGGCTTTCCGCACGATATCTATCACCTCCCTCCGAATCCGACCTGGAGCTACATCGGCTAGTAATCAAAGGCGAGGATCCACAACTGATAAATGCCACTCCAGCTGGCAAGTATTATGCCGCTCACCAATACTCATCTGACAAAATGTGGTTCATGAAAACTCTCCGCAAGCACGCCGAGAAAATCCCACTTCCCTCACCACAAACGTCACCCTCCAACGGTTCCAAGAGAACCTATGATTATTACCATAACTATACCATTAACAACCCTGCTCGTGGACGAGGAGTTGCGTCCGAGAGGCATTACCAAAGTGCAATTTATAGTTCACGACTGGACGGCCTGGCCGGGCTGTTGCTACCTTCACCAATGTCAAGCTTGAAGCGCGGCGTTGACGATGAGTCAGACGATGGCGGCGAGAGGAAACGGATGAAGAACACGTCTTAATGCTTCAAAGGGTTAAAGCATATCCCAGATCATGTACACCTTTTTCGGTCAAGTTGAATCTTATGATTGTTCCTTCGATTTTGGATATGTACAATGTCGATTATGCAGATTTGCGACCATACTGTGCTTGCGAAACAAACGAGGTGCAATGACATTCATTTGCGCGGCTCAACCTCCAGCATCTACTTCAGTCCATGATGCTCATGGAAGTCTACACTTTATTTATAGCATATGATGTTGATATGCCCCGGAATCAATTTATTTCTCGTGATTTGGCGATCTATGCGCTCGCCATCTTCTCAGGGGGGGAGGGCGAAGTTCGATGATAACCCGTTCTCTTGCAAAGTCTACCAGGCGGTGGCCCGGGCGGGCAAAGGGGAATGTTGGGGATGCTTCGTCTGTGCAGTCCTTGAGGTGGGAGTATGAGTCCATTATTCCTGATTTAATTCTCCGCCGTTTGGCCAGGGTCTTGCGGCTCACGGACAGGTGGGCCTGTCTGTCAATCAGATTACGCACCCTATTCTTGGCCAGTCTTACTAGCACAAGTGTCAGCACAATGTATTTGACACCAAATCCCGATGTATATCTCAGTATATAGATATACTTGTCCAGGTACTGCCCACTGCTGCTCCATAGTAACTAAAACTAGTAAGGCTATGAGAGCATGTCATTATGTGTACAATCATGCGACACTTTTCAACCAATGGGCCGAGTAAAATCTGATGCGAAGGGATGCATTGAATTACAAAAACAGAAGGAAACAGATAAAACCAACACTATACGAGTACTTCATTATGATACGTCGTAAAATGCGGATCGGAAAAGTAATAAATAAAGTCTACGTCCACGGTCATCCAGTCTACTTATCCAGCCTCCTATCGATACCCCTGATAACTCTTGTAACTCGGCGGTATACCACCCGGAGGTGATCCCTTTTGTCCCATTGTGTCCGTTTCGTCCACGAGCTTCCCATGTAAGAGGATTCTGGTTGAAAAAAACATTAAAAAGCGGTGTATAATGATAATGATGATACATTGGAGCTGAAGGGACCTCTCTGTGGTTCCTATCCCTTTTTTTTTTTTGGCTCCGTTTGGGCGGTATAACATGACCAAAGCTACTTGTGAGGAGCTGACGAATAGAGGAGAAAGTATTATCCCATTAGATATAGCTTTCGGACCGCAACACGTTGTTTAAGTTTTTCCTAAACCTGTTCTTCCGCCGAATGATTTCAGGGCATCCTCCAAGTGTCGAGGTTCGTAGGAGCTGCCCCATGAAAGACGCTTTAGGGGAGCGAGGAACGCCTTGGGAGTGACAAAAAACCTTTCGCTTGAGGCACTTCCTCTTCTTATGAATAGATTGGATGACCCCGGTATACAGCATATAAACTGATGCAATGATAGTTATCATCATTGTTACCATTACAGGGGTCGATGTTGAAAAATGATGTTGCGTCCTGATCATGAATACTTGGACGAGTCGATTTAGGGAAGATAGAAGAGACGATGTTTCAAGGTCCCCATTCTTCTGGCATCGTCCAGTGGTTATGTTGATACTGTGTTCGAAATGATTCTCGTAGGACGTCGTGCGACTGTGTCAACCAAAACTGTGCTTTAACCAGATCTTTGGTCCAAGAATCCATCTCCTTGGCCCTATCTGCTGATACACCTGATCACTTAGTTTGTGCTTAACCTCCTCGAGTCCCTCCACGAACTGGATAAACGATGTAGCGACCGATAGTTTGGTGGTTGGGGTTTAAGGAGAGTATAATTACATAATACACGCAACTATTTTGGAGAAAAGAATCGGAAAGTCAAACAATGGCCACCTCTTGTCTCTTTGCGCTTAACCACCGCATGGCTATTGCATAAGATTTCTTTGTAGAAATGTTGAAAACCCCTACACGCCGAAAGCATCCTTCGTACTCATCGTCCGGTACCAGAATTAGACCCTCTATCATGGACGACACCTTGCTACTCGACCTCAGGGGAATCGCCCATACGTGTCCTTGGGTACTGGAAGGATCTTCCAAGTCATCCGCATAGGCGGCCCCAGAAAGCTCGTCGTTGCTTTTATCACCATCCACTTGAACATACAGTTCCTTCTTTTTGGGGTTCCACACTACCCTATGTTTCATGGCACTTAGTTTCAACGTGCCACTGGTAACCTCCCCGAACAGTAACCCCTCCCTTTTTGGCGTTACTTCCACACTTAAAATTTCGCATCTAGGTTCGTCTTCACCCCAATAGTGTAACTGAAATGCTGGAGTAATTTCCCCATTTATCGCGGCCCAAGACCATGAGGGTGCTCGGTATTTCATTGGTTTGGGGAACTTCGGCCCCCCACCCCTCTGCCACAACAGTTCTTCAAGTAGGTTTCGTTCCCACAAACCAGCGAGGTACCTGCTATCGCTCCAGGCCTTGTGATGGAAAAGTTCTGCGATACCATAGAAAGCCGGAAGCTTGTCGGGATCTTCGGTAATCTTGCGGTTTGTGTAATTCGTAACAAGGGTGCCCCATGCTGTCTCCAGCTCGAGAGCGTCGTCGCCGGATGGCAAGGTCTTTTTCATACCTGGGTGCAACAGGGATACTGGTAAATTTATCCGTTCTCGCCACAATGCTGTATTAGCGTTGCCGATATTAACACTCGACGCATCACACTCGTATCGCACCGTGTCGGATGCGAATACGAGCTTCCTGCCAGCCAGCATCCGTTCCTGGAAGCACCATGCACGACTATCTACAGGATCTTGGGGCTCTATAGTGCCACTTCTCAGGAACATGATACCAATGTTACCATTCGGGCAACGGAAGGGCAATTCTATCGCTGCTGGTGGGGCACATCGGTCCTGCAAGAATCCTTCGGTTGCCTTCTCTGCGTTTGCAGCAATTATAGTGACGGAGGCATTTTGGTATACACTTCTCATCTGTGCTATTTCCACTGCCTTGTCGTCCTCTGAGTCCTGGAGGATGCAAAGGCTGTCGACCCAGAGGTAGCGAAGGCCAAGCAAGGGTGTGGATTTGATTGCGTCGAAGATCGTTTGAGGGAGCAAGGAGACCTGGATCTCCTTGATGTATTTTTCGATATTTTGGGTGGTCGTTTTGTGTGCTTGGTCTGCTCCCCAGACATAGCTGAGAGCAGCGTATTTAGCGACAATCCCTTTCGTTATGAAAATTCGCGGGCGGAGTGGATCCAGGCAGTCGATGACCCGTGTAGGAAGTGGCATAGGCTGAGAGGGTAAACAGAATTCGTGGCCTTTGGTTGCATTAGTGCATTCTTCAAGGAGAGCGGTGGCGTCTTGGAAAGCGGCTTTGGAAGATACCTGATGGACAAGCTCTCTCGCTGTGATGTATTTACCTGCAGGATTATCTGTACAGAATAACGACCCCATCAGTACCAGATATAAGCTGTCATCAGACTCTAGAGTACCACGAAACTCACCAGAAGTAGAGTGCACATCATATTTCTGTGAAAAGACGCCATCGATCTCAAAATTAATCGTCATCGGCGTTTTTGCCAGCCTTCCAGGTCCAAGTTTTGAGTGTACGAAACGCACTCGGATCGTGAACATCGTTTCAGGTGTCGCGGGATTGGGTTTTCCGGAAAATGGGATGTAACTGGGAATTTCAGCCATGAGGATTTTACACCACCCGCACCCCTCGCCTACGGATTTCTGGATCTCGCCCCAGGAGATGGTGTATGAAAAGCCACCAGAAGAATCCGCGGTGGTCCACGCTACTTGAAAGGAGTTGGAGGCGAATAGACCAGCCCAGCAGAAGCCGCAGACGAGTGGATTCTCATTATACATTAGTGGTGTGTGCTAGTTACAGAAGTCCAATACGATAGTGGGCGGAGTCTCCTAGTTGCTATTTATACGATACTGATAATCCAGGTACGACGCCAGGTGACTCTTCTCCTCGTGCCTGATGGAGCTGTTGGGCGAGTGCCCACCTTGATAATGCGACATTCCGAGTATAATTGCAACTAGAAACATCTCGAATAATTGAGCACCACTGAGCGATTATATGGCTGAATAAAAGCAGAGAGTGTATATTTTTAGATTTTAACCCTCACATTCAGACTCAGTTAAGGTTGGATCCGAGCTATCATATATACATTACGTCGTCGCGGGTTAAGCCTCTTTTACTCTTTCCTCCTGTGGCTCGCTCCTTAGGCCTTGATCTTCATACCTGACTGAATCCCGCAGACGAAGCTCGAGCCCCTGCAGCAATACGCCTAGAAAAGGACGACTAGAGCCATATAGTCGCTCGTAACGTGTTTTGGTACTTTTTTTTTATAGCCAAAGTCAGTCATAAGTTACCTGACAGGCCGCACTGTACCCTACAGGAAAAGATTACTTCAAATTGAAAGGATGGGGCCTCCTAAAGAGCAACCAACATCCTGGGACAAACTCTTGCCATCTGAACTTATCACGCGTATATTTGGATTTGCCATACTCGAAGGTCTCGAAACCGGATCCACTAGTGTAGATTCTAGCGCCTTACTTTTCGGTCGAGTCTCTAAACGCTGGAGGGAGATCGCATACTCCACGCCCACATTCTGGACGTCCATATCTGTGAACATAAACCATTCTGCCACTATCTCTCGTTTTGCCCCCGGAGTCCGTGCGTGGCTCCTCAGAGCTGGTGCGCTCCCATTATCGGTGAGGTTGAGAGTTTCGTGTGCTTCAGAGAGGGTTTTCCCTCAGCTTGCACTTCTCACAGGAGAGATTCTATCATTCTCTCCTCAAATCCGACGTCTCTTCATTCAGGTCATATTTGAACTACCTAATCCATTAGCACACCATGCAGTCGGAACCCACAATTATGTTGCCCTGGGCAAAGGTGGATTCCCTATTCTCGAGACGATGGACCTCGACTGCCCCTTTGACCGCTCCGATATGGTCCTACCGAAGATCCTCGCATCAGCACCGGCCCTCCGCGATTTCTCAGTTATGAATTATCCAGAAACCATATCGAAGCTCCCAGTACCATTGGCGCAACTACGGCGTTTCGTGTGTGGACCCCACGAGCCACCGACGACAGCACAGGATATGGTGCGTCGCGCGCCAGAGCTGGAAGAGTGTAGGCTCGGGTTAGCATTAATCTCGGCAATAGCACCATCTACGATGAACGGAATTGTCACCCTCAATCACCTCCGCCACCTGCACATTGGCCCGATAAATGTCGACCTTTTCCTCAACGGGTTGTCCCTCCCTGCGCTTACACACCTCACCTTTGACGGGACCCTCCCAAACAGCCAAATTAACCTCCCTTTCCCTCTGTGGCACCAGGAAAGCATAACGGCGTTCCTAAAGCGTTCCCAATGCGCGCTGGAGCAGCTATCGTTTTCGAAAACTGATTTAGGTCCGCAAGATATAGAGATATGTGTGGAGTTGGCGTCGCCAACACTCAAGGTGTTGTCTGTCAGTAACGGCCCATACTGGCCGGCAGTAGTGGGGGCCACGCTATTGGAACGCTTAACCGCCCCGACAGCAGGCCAAGAACATAAGGATGTACTGTGTCCCCTGCTGGAGCGCGTAGAGATGCATGGGGGAGTCTTAGAGCGGGAGGGGTATGGATCTGGAATGCTGGATATGCTGGAATCCCGGTTTTATCGGGATCCAGCTGCGAGGGATGGGGTAGTACAACTGAAGTCTGCAGTTGTCGGGGGGACCTTTGGGCCACTTCAGAGAAAGAGGATGAATAAACTTAAAAAAGATGGTTTAAATCTTCGATTCATCCCCGAGGGTAATAGTTTCCTTCATATATCGTAGGGATGTGTGAAAATGTACGGGAGCTTGAATTTCATAGGAATCATCGTCCCGAGGATTATTTGGGCGTATTAGCGCTTTAATAAGACTTTTTTGGGTTCACCGGACACGATTCGTTGTCACAGCCAGCCATGGATGCGAAGCGCACCTATTTTTTTTTTAAATATCGCTGTCCTGTTGGAGTACCGCCCAGGTATATAAACATAATGAGCATTTATCGTTGAGATGCAAAGCACTTGATATTTTTGTTGTTGAATCCTGGGCCTAAATTTGACGCTTATATCTCCCCTGCGTATGTTTTTTTACGAGGAATAAAGTCGTGATATCACAGCCAAAGAGGCCCTACCTCCAGACCAGCGGTATAATTGATCTCGAGCCACCAGAATGGCATGGAGCAAATAACTCGCCCCAGATACCAACCCAAGTTTAATCAGACTCTCTCGGGGGTCCAACAGGTTCCAGCGCGCCCCGCCAGGTTTCTCAAGTCAGATTTACCCTGTCGTCCGAGGGTCCGTATCAGGCCTGATAAGAAGCTCTTTGCGGGGGGAGAGGGGGTTGTTGAATCCTGGTATCCTCTAAGAATAACCCAGCGTCGACACGGCCTGCATCGAAAGACGAACACGTGGGTTGGACAGGAGCTAGCGTTCACGTTGGGAAGACGGAATTGGATTTCGACTACTCCGGACATCCGACGGGACTCAGGGTTCGGGTTCGGGGATGAGGGCTTGGAGCTCGAGATTGCCCCGACTTCAAGCTGCCCCCCACCGCGACCCGTATCATGATCTGCGAGATGAAATCCAGGCGGAAGAGGGATTTCTGAAGGTGTGGATAGTGGCATGAGTAATGTTTCGTGGCAGATCTCAGCGACTGCGCGCCTTAAGTTCTCGTATCGTAAAGGCTCCAGCCCTCAGCCGGCGGAGATCGGCCCTTCGGCGACATGCGTATGTGGCTGTTCTGTGTACTCGGCCTTTGGCAGGGCCATCCTCGGATAGGATACTGAAAATAGACCTGCTATACTCCTGTACGGGAAGTGAGTTTCTGCGACAATTATCGGCGTCGGGTGATAGACACTCCGGGCAGGGGTGGGAGGCCGGGTTGAGAAAAGGCTTTTTTTGAAAGACGGAGCGTCGCGTCCTAACCCTCGCCTCATGGATTATTTTATTTTAGATAATTATAAGGTTTGGAGCCTCAGTTGATGATGATCAGTACCTAGGGTTTTAGTGCATATGAAACAGGTTTGATCGCGCGCTGCCCGGGTCCAGTTTAGATTTTGCCGCCCGTTCGGCGGAATTGAGTTTTGAAGGGTGGATGTGCTGGACATGGGGTAGTGAGGCGTTCGTTGTATGCATATAGCGAATATTGCCTCGGAAGGAAACATGTAAGATGGGGCTTCGAGGTTGAGTTATAGTTTGGACTTGTAACGTAACCGGTGAATGCTAGTGATCATAGTGACTGGCGTTACGGCCCCATCCATAGTAACAGGTATCGTCCACCGTCTGGAATCCGTGGAGCGGGCTACGATGGTCGCGGAACGAGAGCTGGATGAGCAATTCGTTTTGTGTAAGTGCTATAGTGGGGCCTCCTTCTGATGCGCAAAATCATCTCGTATATGCGTACGGCATGCCAGTTACTAGTGCCTGTGTACGTGTGCGACTCACTAAGGGCCGAACGTGACGCGGAATTTGGGCTGTTGGATGTATAATGATGAGTCGGGTACGCGAGATTGGTTGGACATTGTCGTTCCGTTTGGCGAATGAATATTTGAATGCCCAGGGTCCAAGTCGGGCATGTGCGGGGAAAGAACTCGAAGCCTGGGTTGTTCACTGGAGAGACCTGCTGAGCCTGTGTATGGACGACGCTCTTTTACTTCTATTCCTTTTTACCTCTAAAAAGGCGGGCTTGGCAGACGAGTATTTTTAATGAGGCGCTCTTGGAGCGGGGACGTCACGTTACCGGGCCCGAGTGATGTGCTGATTAGTGGAGGACTAGCACCAAAAAATGGAGTAAGAAATGATACTCATCTGAGTCAGAGTCCCTCACCAAACCGCCATTCGCCACCCCATTTCCACCCTCTGACACTTCACAGCTCCCAACGCCATTGGCGGACAGTCACGTGAAACACAAAGCCCCACGTCAGCATGGTGACATAGGTCCGATGGTCCATGGATCCGTTACGGTGGGTTAACCGTACCCACCTTTTGTATTATTTAATATAATCCATTCCCAACAAAATGACACACGAGTCCACACTTTTTCCGCTTTTTTTCTCGTTGGTGAGATGCCCGTGCCACACGACGAGAGACGCCGCTCCTCCCCTGCCACCTCCATCACCGTCCCCCCGCCCCCGCTCTTCACCCAGTCGTTTTTCGCACGCGAGAATGCCTCCGCGCGCGTATTGTATTTGAGGACCCTTGTCGGCGGGTGCTTCGCTATTGTTATTATTATCTTTGCTATCTTTTCGATATACTGGGGTGCCCTCTGGAAGACCCCTGTGCGAAATTTGAACGGATGGATCGTCGTGAGTTAGTTCCCTTTTCTTTATCTTCTTCTGAGTGTCTTTTTTTTTTTTTGGGGGGGGTCCTGTGGATGCGATCTGGACCATGGAGTGGGCTCAGTCTATTTATGTGATATTGGGCTAATATTGGGTCCATGTAGGATTTTGACAATGCTCTTATTGGGACGACCGTGAAGGAGGCGCTTATGATGCCCTCACCGCAGTCGAAAGTGACCTGGAAGGTTGTACCTATGGATCAATTCCCTGGAGGGGTACCGGATGTGGAGAGGGCAGTGAAGGAGGAGAAAACATGGCTCGTGCTGGCTGGTACGTCATTATCTGTCTATTATATGCTATCTATATCTCATCTTGGACTTGCATCTCCACAGTCAACCAGAACGCAACTGCCCGTCTTACTGCGTCGTACGCTAATCCCGACCGGGCTTATAATGGTTCTAGTGCGGTGACTGTGTACGCTGCAGAAGCGAGGAACGAGAATGCCTTGTGAGTCCCCCCTTCCCCCCTCCTACCTTGCGATCATTAGACTGATAATTTTCTTGTTCGAAGCCGAGTACTCATCCGACCCTCGGTACAAACACAACTGGCCGCTGTCGGCATGCAGTTCGCGGAGAAATCTGTGGGGTCGCTATTGACGAATAGTACGGGTACGAGTGCGGCCAGCGTGACGAGTATATTAGCAACCTCCCCCCAGACGGTGCTTGCTCCGCTAGGGTTTACGATGGTTAATATCCTGCCATTCGATAAGCCTGTGTATGTTTTCTCCCTTTTCCGCGATTTTTGGACAAGATGTTGATATGTTGGATGGTGTGCAGGGCATCGGCAGTGACATTCGTAGGGCTCATATACCAGCTGATCTTGACATTCTTCGTCGTAGTACGTCTACGCCCTTCTCTCCTTTCTTGTTATTGTGGATTGTGAATTAACGTTGATGGATGGAGTAGATGATGTCGTCTGCAGCACGCGACGCCTCCGGGTTCGGAAAGAGTCTATCGTTGGGATCGCTGGTGGTAGTGAGGCTTCTATCAGCATTTGTAGCATATTTCTTCTTGGCGGTGAGTTTATTTTTCGTATTTTCCACTTCTTTTTACACCCTTGTTTCTGGCTATATGCGTGATAGGCCAGACTTCATAGTACTACCTCTAACCATTCTATATCCCCCATATTACATTACACCCCCTACATTCCACAAAAGCCCACAAAAGACAACAGAACTGATGCTATACTTTCTGTAGCTATTCTACACACTCCTGAGTGTGGCGTTCCAGCTCGATTTTACACGGCAGTTCGGCCACGCAGGGATCGTGGTGTTTTGGATGTTGAATTGGGTGGGGATGTTGAGCGTGTGCGTACCTTTCTGTCTAATTCTGGCCACTTCTAGGGTACTGACTGGACCCCGATTCGCGTTTTTTTCTGTTCCTTTCAGAGGCCTCGCATTAGAATCGCTCATCACACTCCTCACAATACGATTCATACCCTTCTTCTTACTAAGCTGGATTATCGGTACGTTTATCCTACCGTTTTCTTATACCTATTCGGATTTCTAACTTGGATTTTCCCTCCCTTCCTTCTCGTTTTTGTGAATAGTGAACGTCGGTGTGTGCATATTCCCAATCGAGGTCATGCCTGCGATTTTCCGATACGGCTATGCGACGCCATTTTATAACATATCGCGTGCAGTGAGATGTATCGTGTTTGGGACGAAGAACGATGGTGAGCTTAAGCTGCCTTCCCTTCTCAATCCCCATACCTCTACACTTTCGGAACTAAACTGATGCGATTTCCCCCAGTCGGCAAGAACTTTGGGATCCTAATAGTATGGGTCGCCATCTCATGTATCACGCTCCCCCTCTTCCAATGGATCGTGCGTCGACAAGACATCCGCGCCGCACAGTCAGAAGGGACCGATCGGGGCAGCGAGGGCAGGGTCATAGACATAAGTGCCGGTGCAGGCACAGGCGGCGTCAAAGGCGAGAGCGCGGGGGTGCCGGAGAAGGGAGGGAAAGGGGTGTACGCGGCTGCGGGGGACGTTCATCATGCGTCGGGGGACCTAGATATGGACATGGATGTGGGTTTGAATTTGAGCTTGGGAGTGGAGGTGAGGAAGTTGGGATTGCGCACTGCTGGGGCGGGGGAGGGAGGGGAGGAGGGGGTCATACTTGTGGGGAGTAGGAGTAGGAGTTTGAGTGGGAGCGGGAGTGAGAGTCGGACGCCTAGGAGGGGTGGCGAGGAAGTTTGAGGTGGAGTATTTTGAGGGGTGGGAGTTGGGGTAATGGCAATGGAAGAGGCAGGTACCCGGTGCGATAGAACGCACGCATTTACACGCATGTTGTGGCGTACCGGGTGCTTAGAGGGTGGATGGATGGTATTTTTTTGTATCTTACATAATTATATACTAGTACCGTAGGAGGAAGGAAGGTATCTAGGTGGCTGCGTAGTCGAGTAGACTTCTGACCATTCCCTCCCAGCTCTACTCTCCTGAACTGATTCGAGATTTTGCTCGTGGAGGTGCCGGTCACAGGTCTAGTAGTTGGGGACCAGAGTAAACAGTAAACAGAATACTACTAGATTTGAATTTGGACTTGAAATTGATATCGTAAATGGGTGACTTCCCGTCGCGACTAGGATCCTAAATCATAGTCTAGATGACCTTAAGCGAGCCTTGCCGGGATGCCGTTTCCCCTTTCGTCAAATTTAAACCCCGTCCATTCTCCAGTTGCGTTTCTACTTTGAAATCTGGTGGAGGCCCCCCTCTTCTAGTCTAAACAATGGTTTCAAAACGCTACAATGCCCTTTTATGGCCAATTTCATTGCCCGCGGTGATGCCCTCGATCTCCGTCTTAGTCGAGACCCGCTCCCCTCACCTCATAGCTGCACTATCAATCTCGTCACTCTTCTGCTGTCCCTTCACTCTTATGCCTCACAACACATAGTAATAAGTCTGCCCCCTATGGGACATTGAATTGTGTTATAATTGACCCTTCTAGATGAGTTTAAATAGTGTTTGCAGAAGCACTATACCTCATTGAGAAGTGAGTACACTTCAATCTTATGTTTTTCCCCTGCAAGATGATTCCCTGCATTTTTGATGTCATTGGTAGCCGGGTTTTTGTCCAACTTGTGGTCAGTGCGCTTTTTTTTTTTGGCGAGGGCTAAGGATTATGTAATCAACTATAATGTTTATTTATTTCTTCTTTCTAAATTGAGTCGGCGGTTTAGTACCCTAAGTCTAAGTGCTCCAGCGCTCCGCCCAACTCCGCTTTAGACAAGGATTTAGGATCCTAGTGGTGGCGGGAAGTCACCCATTGAGAAGACCATACACAGACTCTCCATGTGTATGTCTAATTCCTTAAGTGCATACGGCCCCTAGGGTCTGGGCTAGATAATGCAGGGTCTTCCAAGAACTTGTGGCGAAAAATTATTTTCTGTCACGACGTCAGGAATGACTGATAATGTGCCACTAATAGTATCGAAAATAAAATAGGTTCGTGTGTGAGATCTAGACCCGGGCTCGGGGGAAGCGATCTCCTACATGTAGACACGCAAGAAATAAAATTGCTTCGAAACTGCGTAGGATGGTGGTGTCTCCATCAATCTTCGCCCATGCCCCGTCGGCCTTCGTACCATTACGATTCAAATGCCAAAGCGCAAGATGGCTTGTTCGGGGATCAGTTCCAGGCCGAAATGAGAGAAGCAAGCATGATCTTTCGACTCATTCTTTTCTGCCCGGGATGAGGAACCATTTCGATCGTAAGAATGGGTCGTATGTATGGAGAATGTGAGGCTTTAGAGACGCGAGAGAACCTATCAATCTTGTTCGGGAATCGTCACGTGCACATACTTCCCGTTTGGACAGGGGAAAAAAAATTCGACTTGAACTTCTTGCTCAGTGCTACATGGTAGCACACCTCACCACAAATTTCTTCTTCACCACGTAAGTAACCTGGCACCCGTGACATTGTAAGGCGATGAAAGTGCGAATTCCCGGGTGAGAGACGCGTTCTTGTAACGACCTACGTGATAAATCCGGACACTCTAACGGCACTCCAATTGGAACTCATTGGGACACTATGTACGCCATAACTTGAACATAAAATATTGGAGTACACAGAGTTGTGGCGCGCTAAAACTCGGGGAAGTCCCGTGCTCATAGGATCTTACAATTGGGGAACTTGGCATCCAATTTTTCCCAGAGACCCCTTTGGAACTCACCGATGAACAAAAAAATTGGGTCACCACTAAACCCCACCAGCCCCTTATCAACAGCATATACAATTAATATATGGAGGAACCACCGACAAGACTCAAGAAAGTGCAACTCCGCGGAGGTTTTAGAGGTACGTTACATATGGACAGAACGACAGCTCCATAATACTCCCTTTCAATCAGACATGTCACATTAGCGTAAGAGTCTTCCCGAAAAGTCGTTGATTCTCTGGGGGTCCAACTGACGCCAGCTTGACGTCGAGAACTAGTTGTCTTCTATCCCTGGGGGTTCGCGGGATTCTTTTCCCCAGCTCGGGAACGACAGACTAGGCCAAACCACTGAAAAAAACAATTTGTCACTAGGTGTCGTCATAAATGCTATCTCAGAGACCTTCCTTACCCAAGGCTCCAAGTATTTTCATTTACTACCAAATTTATGGGGCCACCGAGGCATATTTTCCGTCTGTTTTCCACCATAATAACTTGATAACTAATCGAAAAGGTACGAATCCAGTTATATGTCATGGTACTGACCATAAATATGTGTCTGGTTCTCATAGCCAAATCAGCAGGTATGAACAACAGGGTTTTCGGAGTTTTTGTCCCAGTGACCAATTTCCGGTTCATCATTCTTGGGCGGTATTTGACTGTGTGAATTACCAAGCCAGATTCATCCTGAAAAATATGTCATCAGGTGACGAATACTTATTCTCTAATGAGTCTTTCGATTTGATTAAACGAAAGTGGTAGGCCTTTTCAAGCAGGTGATGTCCATGGCCGGCCGACGAGAACAGAATGCCTTAGACTGAAATCAATCCTTCCACCAACCTCGTTCAGACAGAGAAGCACAATTATCTATGCACGCAAATTGTATTTCTCCTACATCTTAATAAAGGGATAACGCAGTGCAACGCCTTTCTAACTGAATGAAGAAATGTGTTATACCCGTTCTCGCCTGCGTGATTACAACTGCTTCGATATTCCAAGGGTTCGATATTCCGGGAAATCGCAGAAAGGGCCTCCAAAACATTTCTTCAACTGCTGTTCTGACCAATTTACGGAAGGTGTCTACGCAATAAATATTCTCGCTACGAACATACCATATTTTTTAAGCCTATTTTCGACCCTACGTGCGGGTCAGAAATCATTTTCATGACATACAAATCCGCAAAGGTAAATTGACAAAGCCTATTTTCTTAGACCGAGTATACACTTGGGGTAGACACGTGGTTCGGTTACATAGACGCGCAAAGGCGGCACCAAATACCGGCGGGGAGCCGATTATCAATTTAGCCTATATCGATGAAGAACTTGGAAGGTCCGTACTGAGGCTACCCAACAAAGTGATCGGGCCTCAGTTCCTAGGCCGAGGTTTATGTTACCTTGTTGGCGGAAATCATACCCCAAAGGTAATATCCTTCTTGACTTCTTTCCGTAAGGGAAGCTACTACGAGTATGAAGAACCAATCGATGCCTAAATATTACACCTGGGGCAGTAATATTTCTCTGCAGCTACTGCCTTCCATTTCGTGTGGATTAATTGAATGTGGAATGACGAAATTTTGGGCCCATTGGTTGTCCGTCCCCCTATGGATATGTCTTCGTCGCGACGAAGGAGAGAATCTAGTTTCTTTTTACATGCCATGATGCAGGTGTTGAACAGTTGTATAAGTTTCGCGTAAATGTCTAAATATACATACCATTCCAACGGCCTTCGGGTTGTGTTTCCCCTGTCGGTGATGTTGATTCGTCGAAATCTAAAAAATTCAAATCTTGACAATTCAAAAATTTGAAAGTACTATAAAATTATGAGCATCTTAGTGTTACCACTGTCTATTGGACACTAAGGTAGGCTCAGCGCTACAATTTTTCCTCCATTAGTTCTGATTTCATGGAGCGCGTACGGTGACAGATCAATGCAGATCTTCTACAGTAAATTTACCTTCCCGTCCGCATTACGACCTAATGTATCATTGACAGGAGTCCATCAGTCTGTTGAGTTCGATCCACATTAGTGTAGGGACTGCCGTTACCGGACCGAGAATATCAGCCCATGCAAAGGTGGAGTTGGGTATATAATTAAATTCAATATGAAAGTCAAAGAAGTGTGGGTTTACACGGAGCAATTAGTCAAAAGGAGAATCTATACTTCCTCGGCGGCTGAATTTCACCATCATTTTAAGAGGTTTATGCATGAAGCCCTCAGTTGTCTCCAAGATGTCGGAATTCAGCTCGATATTGTAGCGAAGCAAGATTGTTGCTAAGGCCAAACGCATTTCCATGTACGCGAGACTGAAATGGTGGGTTAAGAGTTGCGACGAGGGAACGGGTTATGTAAGAACATACTTTCGACCAAGCTAAAAAGAGAGTGATGAATGAGTAGGTTTTCGACAAAAAAGACCAAATAACTGTTTACGCATGCTCGAGGTCCCTTCCCGAATGTCAAAAGATATCTGTGCAATTCTTTTGACTCTAGCCATCTCTCTGGCCTGAAGGTCTCGGGGTCGCCCCAGATACTCTGAAAGGATGAGGATCAAATTTGAGAATCTTTTTGGGTTTTCTTTTCTCACGGACCTGGTCATGCTGAATTGTCCACGCTGGGACTGACATTTCGGTCTACGGCCCATGAGTATAACGTTCACTGTTTGTCAAAAGAAGGCTCACGAACCCCCGGGGGAAAGTATTTTCCGCAACATATGGTACCTTGTTCTGGAACAGAACGGTGCAAGCCGATCGCAGTTGTGGCGTAATGCCGAAGGCTATGAGCAGAATGAATGTAAGCGGGCAGAGAGCGCGAATCATTTAAAAAAGAAGAACCCTTCGTCAATCGTGGCATCAAGATATTGGATATCTTTGACCTGATTATATTCAGGAACATTGTCGCCGATAGATTCTTCCAGAATTGTTACGAGCTTAGTGTAGATTCTTGGGTGCGTGATAATCAAATGTATGATCGCTGTCAATGAGTTTGAAGTTGTATCAGAGCCTGCAATACTTCAGGTAGCCTATAGATCAACGCCAATTACTGAAAGAGGGGTGGGCTTACAGTAGCGTGACCGTTTCTGCAGTCAAAATATCGACCTCCTCGGGTGTCATGTCCTTACCCTCTCGCATGCGAGCGGCGATGAGCTTTCCTAATATATCATCTCTCTGGGACCCGGACGATATACGTTTTGAGACTCTAAGACGCGCCATATTTTCTAGCCCGTATGACGATGTACGACCACGAATGAAGAAAGGATCCGGGATAAACCTTGAAAGAGCTCTGAGAGCAGGATGGAGCCCCACCACGGCTGCGAGATGTTCGCGCTGTTGAATTTTTAGCAGGTCGCACGAAAGTCAAGAAGAATCTTTAGGGCCCACTTCATCAACAAGGGAGATTGCATGTTCTTCTGTTCTTGACCCATCCACATTTTGAACGACGACAATATCGGACGCCTGGCTTCTGAAGTTTACAACAAGTAAGTAGGTGAGAATCAAGGGCTCACATTTACTACCATATTAATTGATTCACCAAAAGCGAGATCAGAAAGGACATCGAAAGCGAGATAGTTAAGCCACAGAAGGGCATCAACCTCCTTTCCAGTCTCGCATATTTTGTCAAGTTGCTTTACAAAGCCGCTCATGATATCGTGGATGAATACCTCGCATTGTTGGAGAGCTCTATAGGAGAAGGCCTGCGATACAATGCGACGCTTCTGAGCATGGTCTTGACGATCCCTGGTTGAGAAAACAGATGCTTTATCGCCCACGAACGCATCATAGAATTGTGACTTGTGAAATGCGTTGTTTCCCTGCCCATATATGACAGGGATGGCGTCTTTATGTGCTACTGAGATGTGGTTTGGAGATATTCGGACAAATGTCCCATATTCCTAAAAAGGCCGATGTCGGCGGCGATTTAAAAAAAAGGATTTTCAATGTATATCACACCTTATGAAGCTGGTCGACGGCGATATATCTCCGGCCGCGTCGAGCATGATAGGCAAGCCACAAGGGAGTCCAGCGCGCAAAAAAGGGCCCAGGGATGTCTCGTAGGGGATCACGACGAAGTGATCGCCAGACTTTAAAGATTGCAAGGACGAGGGCGGCGACTAAAAGAAGCACCGAAACACTAATACAATCCCAGGGAGCATCAGTAATAATTGATAAGTGTAATGTGAATGCTTACCAATGGTGAGCGTCTCCGATACTAAAGACCCTATGAAAGCCTTTTACATGGTTTACTCGTGCACCGGTGTCGTTGTAAATCAGCCGTCTAGGCGAAAATAATGCCTTGCCATGGTGTTTTGTGTGAGACGGAATTTTGAGTTGGGAAGACATGTCGCAGATCTTAAAGAAAGTGGCAAGCCCGATCTCATTATAAAAGAATAATCTGCTAGTTATATTCCAAGAAATAACGTGCTGATTCAGATCCCGATGTTGATATTTTCGCGTTGGATTGTGCAAGGTCCGTTGCTGTGCACATTCTGCCGATCAAGATATGGTCATGGGAGAATGGAGTGGTCTATTTACCCGTCAAGTATTTCATTTGAGTAAAGGGACAAGCAGCCTCACGCACTATAAAAAGAACGGAAATGCGAGATCCGTTGTACACGGCCCAGAGAGATATCGATAGAATGGTGGTGGGTTGGTCAATCGAAACAATTGATGTCATCCGCGTCACTTCCCTCGGTTATGCTATCGTCTGGGGCTAGATAGTCGCTTCAAAATTCCGGTCCCTAGGAAACGATGGTTTTACTTCCAACACATGCTTGTAGAGTGCGTGAGGCAGATTGCATAGAAGAATCCAACACACGACCCCGCGTGCCGTAAAAATATCGCCTACGACTTGAGGGTGCCATTTTTCCTATGGGCGCTATCAGTATTAGACATCTGATACAAAAGGATTCTAAAGATTGAACGTAGAAGATACCTGACCTGGTATCTGATGGAGAGGATACGGTTCGAATTTTTTGTGATGTGACGTACCATGCATCGGTGGAGATGGAGTTTGGAGTAACAATGGATGTGAATCAAAAGTGAAGGGATGCTATCTATCCCGAATAATGATAGAAGCAACAGTCAGATTATGTAGTGGCCTATATTTGTCAAATAGCAAAACAAAATTTACTGCCGGAACGCTTGGAATGTCATTTGGAGGACTCGAGTAGGGGGGTGTCAAAGAACACCATCTAGGCCGACTCGGAACTTCAATTTCAACGAGACCCCGGAAATCCCCAATTGGAGCTTGCTACTGTAGTCGGCCTTTGGACCTATAACTGGGTTCCTGTACTTAGGAGGTTCCGGTGTGTATCTGGTACTGAATAATGCGTATGATCACTGATGAATTCTTGTGATTGTTGGGGAACCAGGGTGAGATGGATGCTGATCAAAGGGGAAATAAAGTTTTGAGCATCGCTTTCAACCAGTGACCAGTCATTGATGCTACATCAATGCTGCAGGTACAGGCACCTCACAAGTCGGTTAGTAAAGTAAGTGAAGGAGTATCGAGATAAGCCAGGTCGTTGGTGCCAAATGCTCCTGAGTTCTTTAATTGGTAACAAAGGCACTGGTAAACTTGTCACGGGAATCCTTGTGCTGTTGTGGATTCTCACTCGACCAAAACTTAGTAAGTTGTGGTGGGGGAAGGGTTTTGAGTATGCGGTGCCACAGAGTTCGCGATGAGGAAGGGTTGGCTGAACGACAGCCACTATTGCTTTGCCTTCACTGAGTCCTCATTCAACGTTCAACCCACAGCATGAGCGGAGAATGAAAATATAGATGATTTTTCTCTATCGAAACAGCATTTTTGCATTCAACTAAGCTTCGTGCAGCCCCAGACGGGAGAGACTCAACTGGTCACTGATATGAGTTGATCTGAATCCCACACTACCAACTGAAAAAGAAAAGTTTCAAACATTTCGTCTCAAAGGGAAGCGATGGACTTCGGATTTCGCCATTGCGGTCATAAGCCACGGCTTCAATGGGTCTTAGGCTGCAGAACTACGCCATGAAGGATTACCTGGGTTGGTTCCTTCTGTATTTTTGGTACACTTAATGTTTATCAGGATCAAACGACCGTTTATGCGCCCGTTATATACACTATTCAGTCCGTCTAGAACCCGAAATGGTCTTTGACAGGCCTCGTGTCACAAATTGCTTTAGGTCGTCCACCATGCCAATCTGCTTCAAAGTTGCTACCCACAAGGCAAACCAAGTAAAGCAACAAGCCCACAAATCCGCTACATCGCCAGAGGAGCTTCTAGCTAAAGTCTGGGACGAAAAACAACAGTGGGCGTGCGCTGAACTTCTCCAGAGTTCCTTCTCAGAAAATCGGTTTCCGAATGTCGTTCATGCTGAAGGAAATGGGTTTGTGGAAACTGCGATAGCTGCTTATAATGGTCACCATCACCTAGTGTTAAGGTAAGCTCTCTCCTAGACGCCGTAAGATGTTCTGACACCCATTAGGCCTGATGATGTCTGGATTGCCATTTTGGGACAATTCAATTTTTAGCAAGTCGAGATTATAGACTGTCTCGGTAAAATGATTGACTTGAGAGGTGACCAGCGTCAATGCCCATGTAAAGGAACTTCGAGCCCAATTTGTGCGCCATAAAAAGAAGAAAAGGATCGAAGTTACTGCGCGAGGTTCACGATATACGGTAGATTTTGGTGCCCTTTCCAAGGACATGGTGGAAGCGATCCATAAAAATGTTTGTACATATCACCATTATCGCAATCGGGCCGCTTATTGTGTATTGTCTCTAGGTCGTTGATAATGAACTCAAGGATTGGATCCTACCTGACTTTTCAACTACAACCGATCACGACACAGTTATTTCTGCAGTTCTCATGATGTCTACGATGAAAGGGTAAGGTTTAAATATCTAATTCCTTTCAAGATTAAAAATAGCTCACTTATTAAGTTTATTAGCTATTTCAACTATTCAATGAGCCTTATGTGTGGGATTCCATCGGTGACACTTGAAGGCGAAAAGGCTGATTGGGATAAACTTGTCAAGCGTCTGGACAAACTATCTAGCTTTGGTCCTGAGCCGACTGCATGGGTGCAGCTCTTGCGACCAATCTTTAACCGCTTTGCTCAAGCATTCAACGGGGATCCAGACGTTGATTTTTGGAGCAGAATTTGCCACCACCAGTCGTTTGGTTCTGGGCCCGTATATTTATCAGGGTGGATCACAGCTTTTTGTGTGTGGTCAGCAACAGGGGAGTGGCAAGGTCCACCTTTGGCATTTTTCCAACAATCCCCTGCCAGTGAAACTCCACACCGCGTTCCGTCAGAATACCCACAAGGCAGCCGACTTTTCCTGGATGGGGTGCTCTATCCCGTACTAGACTACTACAACCACGTCACTCTCGGATTCTGTGATGTCGACGTCAAGCTTGACGACAATGGCAAAAAAATTGACTGTATGATGGTTGCAGGGCATGTCGCGTGCCTCGTTGGTGATAAAGATAGTGACACTATTCGCCCTCTCCCTTCGTGGTTCATGTTCATCAAAAAGGAGAAATCGCAGGGTACTTCGTCAGGGAGTGCTTCCTCAAGCATTTTGGACCAGATATCTCAAGCCGAACAATCAACGCGGTCAAGATCTCCAAGGACCCGACCAGAGCCAAATTTGAAGGCGAAAAGAGCCTGGAAGAAGTTCTGTTCGTGCTTTTAACTACACTCGGCAGCGTGCATGTAATTCTGATCCCCATTCCGAGAGTACAAACATGTCTTTCTCGCCATCGTGTTGTGGATACTGGTTCACTTTTACGAATCTAACAAATAAAGGTAAGACTGAGTGTTCTACCCACGCCATAACAAATATGGGTTGACGTACACACTTCCCCTTGATGGCGTAAAGATTTAGGTTTTCGGGTAAAGTTTCCGGTCCACCGCTAACTTCTGCCCCACAGCCATATGCCTAATAGCTTCTCCCCATCATAAAACACAAACGCGTTGATGCCAGATTGGTCCCGTCACCCTTGGGAAACCTAACGTTTTTAAATAGTACTTGCGGATGATGATTTCACAAACTGCGGGAATGGTACTCAAGTTCTAATTTTGATTGAACTTTGGGGCATCATGATGATTGTGCGCCACCGCCTCAGATCAGAGCCACAGAAGGATAGAAGAATGCCAGGCCTAGCCATAGGAAGGTAGGGGGGAAGAGAATTATCATTCGCTCGTGATACAATTGATCAACGGGTATAGTTCCGGTGGGAATAAGTAGGTTGTTCAGAAAGTGGGCTTAACTAAATCTACAAAAAAGGAATTGTCTCCAAGTCATTCCAAGGCCATTTAATCTTACACGGGTTTTTGATCTTGGTCTTGACCTGGGCTGAATCGGACGAGATGCTCCCTGGGAATTTCACCCTCCCTACCCACGGCAGGCCAGTCCCATTTTGGAAGTACTTTTGGAGGTTCCCCACGGCCAGGCTCAACGTCCCCATCATAATCAACTTTCGTAGTGACGGAACGAACAGCAGTGAGCTGTATACTATTCGCCGTTGTGGATGTAGTTGACTTCTTCGAGAACCAGTAACCAGAGGTTGTGTAGGTCTCCTGTCGAGATGGTGAATCATCTTCTCCCCCGGACCCCATAAGGCGCATGATTGTTGTGATGATCACTGCGCTGTTACAAACAATGAGAGAAACAGCATTCTGCAACCAAAACTAATTTGACCAGTAACAGGTAATGTAACAATTTGACTTACTTCGACTATAGCTACAACGAGTTCTTCTAGGCCACCTACTCGTAACACGTAATATGCGTGAACGAGGCTTACTATTGAGGTGATGATACTTGTGGAGAATATCAGGAGTAAGCGCAGTCGTTGGCCTTTCGAGACTCTAAGATTCCACAAGAGTCTCATCGGGAATGCAATTAAACACGAGTCGGCGAACACGTCCGCTGTAGGTCCAAAGATAAATCAATGAGAGAGCGGATTTATTTGCGTTGGTGCCTACTGATAAGTTGGGTGATGGCTACCCGACTTCCGAGAAAACATTGAGGAGACGGCATATCCTGGATTAAAGTCATAGTCAGTCATAGAGCTCAGGATTTTATTGATGATAAACTCGTTTACCTTCCACCCCGGCTCATTCTCGCAGGTCCAAAAGTCTTGTGCAAAAAGAATAGCCCAGCAGACACCAAACGCTCCAGCCAACACGTATAACGTGCGCCTCATCTTGATGCTTGGAGAAATCCGAACGATGGAAAATAAAATGGACAGCCGGGCACACCTGTTTGACCCAAATAATTTGTCCTCAGATAGGGCTGTTAATACAAGGGGTTCATCCGCACCACAAGACACCATAAAAAAGTTCGGAAAGTGTATAATATAATCCTAGTTTAGTAATTCTCGAGAGGTGATCTAGTCGGCACCATTAGCACTGCGTTTCGAAAAAAATCCTTGCGTATGACTTACTAGGGTCAACGAGGTGAACAAACATGCTAACTACAAAAATTAAGAGCATAACAGCAGAAAGCAAGGCAAAGACATCGTCGATGCCGAATTTTCGACTTCTTATCCTCTCGAACAGGCGGAATGCAGTAACGACCATCGCTATCTACAACCTACGTTATCGGATGTCGCGAGTACTTCACATGTGGCTTACGGTCGGAGCAGACAGAGCAGTATCTATTTTTGGAGCCGCTCTTATCAGCGATACGCCTCAAGAGATAGGAAACGGTCAAGCTTACTCTTAACATCCTGGATAGTGACTGCCATGTCTAATGATGAAAAGGAAGAGTGAGGGTAGTCCCGCGGTTTCACACGTCCCTTCTGTGCCGTGACTCTATATACTATATATTCGTATTGGGGAGTGGCTTACTTGTTTTCTCCATCATTGCCGGGGTGATGAGTGATGTATTTTTTCCTTTCGTAGGATATCACTGGGTCCGCACCTGGACACGGACGGTATGTAAAGAAGGTCCCGATAAACTGCCCTTTTCCATGATGTGTGCTGAAACTTCAGACTCCCATCATCCACTGGCATAACCATCCATAAATAAATAAAACAAAGCCATCTAAAAGGCGCCCTCAAGGGAACACGTTGTCGTCGCCCAGTCACTGACAGTGTAGCACCCGTCAGAGTGCAAACTTAAAAATACCAAAGTTGACTAGATCATGATAGACAAGATCAAGAGAAGCTGCCAATAAGCTATAGGCTGTAACAACTCAGAAAAATGGTAAGTCTGAGAGCTGTGGGTTCACATCAGTAATGATCAACTTGAATGAGGTCGGGGGTTAATTAGGTTTTATCTAACTCACTGCCACTTGCTATTATTGATCGGCATATCCCGATATTTCGGCACTCGTCAACGATCGAGTTCAGCCGCTATGCGTTACTACTACGTCCATCCACAGCATGGCCTATCCTCGACCTGGAGGACCGTCGTTCCGGCGATACAGCGTTTTGCTAAAATAACCTACCATCAATTCCTTGCAATGTTGGCCAATCCGGTACTCAAGGAGATCGATAATCTCAAGATTCTCTCATCCTTAAGTAGTTACTCGTTTTCAGATTATACGGGAAAGTCGCTAATCCTAATCTGTATGGTTTCCACAAGGTGTTCCGCCGGCTTTGGGCCTGCCCATCGACTCGGATGTCTCGGGGGATTTGATTCGTACATGTTTGATAATGGGATTGAGATTTATATATATTCCAATCAAGCAGCCAAGTATAAATTTTTTTTGCCGTGCCGCGGTCAATCATCAAGCCGTCTACACCGCGCTCTGATTCGTGGGCTCAATATATTCATGAATTGTAGACCCGGAAATAATCCTTGAATTGACCTGTATTTTTGCGTAGTCGTCGATTGCGTTGCTCGCGCAACGAAGTGTATACATTTGGGATCGAGTTTCGACGCAGAGCGCTCGGATACTGACAGATAGGTAGTTATGCGATGTTGACGGCAGGACAACGTTACCATGTTTCCATTCCTATTGAAGGACCAGTCTATTTGGAATCTTTGATCGGCACCGAGGAATACTATTACACAGGAGGTCATGCTCTGAACGAAACGTTACATTGGTGCAATCGAGTAGTTTCCAATGTCCATAAGGATATTCACAAAAATTCTGCTATTGGTTGACTATGACAGTGGAGTCGGGTTTGATTTCTTGATCGTTAATCTCACGAACGTCTTGGAATATCCAGACCACTGGATGCTGTGAATAGTTTGGGGTTTCTCTTATATAGTACCTAAAAGTCGCCACTCGCCCACGATGCCAGAAAGCTATTCGTCTCCGAGGAGTCGTAGGTACATTCCCAGTCTCACGGCATGTTCATCACAATCAATTTCACTAGGGCGAGTTTAAAATAACGCTGTTTAGAGTCAGGTGTGCTCTAGATGCGAACTCGACCAAACTATACACATGGAACCAAGGAATGACGAACTATATATGGCATGTGGAGCCTGCAACGTTGCATCAAGCTCCACTTCCAGACGAGTCTAAAGGAATCAATGGTCTGAAACGAGACCACCTTTACTGATATCCCATCCCATCCATTCATACTTCCAACCAAAGACTTCATCTGTCTCCTGAGACCATACGAGCGATCTATGTTTCCCAGGCTGTTTATGTATGTCATCAATAATGCGCATGTCGTTTTCAGGGATTGTAGCAAGCTAGCAATGATTTCTCAGGCGTATTTGAAACAACGGCGCAGACCTTCACGCACCGTAATATTTGTGACCATCCTATCTTCATTTGCTGACTTTGGTACGACGACAATTCCATTCTGTACAGCCCAGCTTAATAAAATTTGGGCTGGGGTTACTTTGAGGTCGCTTGCAATGCGCTTGATTGTTGAATCTCCTTCGTAAAGTACATTTGAATTTTGACCTAGAGTCTGGGATTAATACGATTCAAATTAAGACCTTATAGTTCATTACCTAGTGAGGAGTATGCAGTCAAAAGGATTCCTTTATCGTTACAAAAGCCCTTTAGGTTGTGTTGGGGTAGGTATGGGTGGAGCTCTACTTGATTCACCGCCGGGATTATTGTGCAATGTGGCAAGAGCTCAGAGAGTGTTTTTATAGAGAAGTTGGACACGCCTATGGTTTTCACTTTGCCTGAGATAAAAGTTAATGAGGGTTAGATCATTGTGAGGTAATAAACTATATACCTGTGCTAAGTAACTTTTCCATCTCTTTCCATGTTTCAATGAAAGTGGGACTTTCATTTGGTAAAGGAACCCTCCCCTTAGGGTCGGCCATTGAATCTGGTGGGTGTACCATTATTTAAAAATTCATTATGAGTGAATAGAGCACTCACAAGCGTTTAACATTGCTTGGGGCCAATGTAGGAGATACAGGTCAATATAGTCGCAACCTAGATCTTTTAGAGACTGATCGAACGATTCCCGTACTTTATGATGAGCAGTATTCCTGAGATTCAATGCAGATAAGACGACTTCAGCGACTCGGGCTCAAGATAGGATCGTACGGAAGTTTGGTGGTCACAAAAATTTCTGCTCTAGGGATGCCGGACTCTCGTATAGCATGCCCCACTTCAGCTTCGTTGGCTATGAGGGGTTCTAGATGTAAGTATTAACATATATTCAAAAGGGTGATACGGACCATATCCTGACGCCTGGAGAAAATATAAGCGAGATTCTACGACAACACGACTGACTTGCACATACCGTATCCAACAACCGATATCCATGCTGTGGTGTCATTTCAGCACGGACGTTAAAGACAGGCAAAAATAAATACTCAACCCTTAATGCTGTGCTGCACATCTCCCTCACTTCGTCACCTCCACCTGGGCCGCCCATCCAACAACTACAAGATGTGATACGATTTATGAAAGGTTGGTCGAACAAAGTATAGGAACATACCCTAATCCTACTGATGGTATGCGGTTTCCATCATTGAGAACGAAGTATGGAATTTGTCTGGTCATCGTGGTGGATTTCGATATGTTGAACTTGGTGTTTTGGAGTAGAGTCCCGGTAGTCTTTTGCGACAAACTTTAAACAACGAACGCGTCATCGGAAAGAGTGGCAGAATCCTTCGGACGTCGGAAGTGCGGCGGATTGTTCAGCTGCCAAGTTTTTACAAAAGCTCCGAGGCCTACAGCGTCGGAGGATGTGTATACACTACCAAATGGTGTTTCCAAATCCAGCTTAAGGGAGTGCTCGATAAGGCTCTAAAATTATAAAAACTTCGATTTCGCTCCGTGAAGCGCGGGAATACGCGATCATGATGAATTACATGTGGTGCACGCGATTTGCGAATTCCCCTAAGCTATTTGAGAAAATCATCTTATGATGAACAGTCTGAACTGTGTACGAAACGCAGAACGACTGATTGAGGTGACTAATTGCATTCTTGTACGATATCAATCACGGTCTCGGATTCCCAGTAGGAGGGTCCATCAGGAACTTTGGTGACAGCGACTGTCTGGTGTTCAGGAGATCGGCCGTTAGACGTTGAATATCTTTTTATAAATGATTATCGTTAAAGCCTACTTATTGCCAAAGGCACCCTTGATCGGCCCCTTACTCGCAATACTGACTTGCCACAAGATGATTATCTGTAGTGAGAAATCAAGTATGTGAATCAGATTATCAAAGGATGATTTTGTAGTTAAAACCATCATTGCAGAGCCCATAAATAAGAACGTTTACTTTTTTCAGAGAGGCATAAACGCTTACAATGGTTTCAAAAGTCAACACCACCAGGCCAGATCTTGATTCATCCTACTATACAAAGTTGACAGCAGACAAACTTGCGTTCTTCAAGTCTCAAGCCCATATTGACAGTGACGACGAGTTGAAAAGGCACCTATTGGATATCCAGGAGAAGTCCTACAAGGTTTGGGCTGATAAATTGTTTTGGAGGTGGTAACTGACTACCATCATGGGCAGGTTTTTAGGTACCCGTGTATCCGCAACTTTGGTTTTACCGAGTACGTAACCTTGCTTACACATTTGTGATTCCGGCCAACTAAATGGTCATAGGCTTCGCTGTGCAAAAGTACCTGCATATGAGCAGGCTATTAAACTAGGGAAAGAACGCCATGGGGCTATCTTTCTTGATGTGGGTTGCTTCTGTGAGTCCCTCGTGGAGTTACTGGATCTTGGAACTGATAACTTGAAGTTGGGATTGATATTAGAAAGGCAATTGCAGACTGCTACCCGATTCAAAATATAATAGCATCAGATTTACGTAGCGGTAAAGGGCCTCAACTCCATGACATTGCATAGGCAGGACTAACCTTTGATGAAAAACAGATTTCTGGGACATCGGGCACGAACTATTCAGGACGACGCCGGAAACTTTCCCTGTTCCATTTATTGCTGGAGATATATTTGAGCCGGCCCATATCACTCCTCGCCCCCCAGCCAAAAGTGTTCCAAGTGTCGCCGTGCCAGCTCTGCACACGTTGACTTCGTTGAACCCCCTATATGGCCAGGTTTCCGTCATCCACACCTCATCGGTGTTCCATTTGTTTTCGGAAGAGGGGCAGCTGAGTATGGCGAAAGCACTTGCGTCACTGCTTTCTCCTCTCCCTGGTTCTATTATCTTCGGATCCCATGGCGCGTTGCCACAGAAAGGACTAACGTCCAATGCGGCCGGATTTGAGAGAGAAGGGCCTGATGCTGCTCCGGGCCAGAAAGATATGTTCTGTCACTGTCCAGAAACTTGGAAGGAACTTTGGGATGGCCAAGTATTCGAGAAGGGAACGGTTAAAGTCGAAGTCGATTTGAGAACTTTGAACAACAAAGAATCCCTGGGTGAATTGGGACCAATTTTTTACTTACTATTCTGGTCTGTGACGAGATTGTAGATACTAGATGCCATGGGTGAAGCTCAGTAAAAAATAAAGTCAAACTTTAGTCATGAGATTTAATTTCACCCAAATGTAATTGTTAATTGCCAACCCAAAGTAGTTAAAAGCCATTCATTTCCTCCCAAATGGCTGAATCCACATTGAAAGTTAATAAAATCAAGATTTTGGATTACCTTTTTACTGACTTTTGTGTGACTTTTCATTGACTTTGTTAAATTCTTGGACTAAAGACTGACTAAGCATGACTTTACTTTTTACTGAGGGTGAAGGGAAGTTAGTTAGCCCAAGAAGCCCTTTACAAATTGGTGGTTAGGGCTCTGATGAAAGACTCAGGAACTTAGATGGAAATCACTGAAGAATTCGGAGCCACGTGGCAATCAAATCAAGCCCCATCAGGGTTTACCACCCACTATTACCTTTTTACGCTCACCCCATGTGGTAAGGTCAATCAAACACAAAGATATCCTGAAGATGATACGAAGTAGGCTGTTGATCAACTTGCTTTGTTCGGTAGCACTTGCTCGAAATTCGAAGTCGGGAAGCTAGATCGATCTGTCTACCGTCTTGAGCTAGTACTGTGCAAAAGATTCCTCAAAGAGCATTGGTACGTCATGGAAATCAGAAGCTTCAAGAATGTTATATGTGATGTAGACCCTACTTATCAAGAGAAGCAGTATAAATGATATCCAAATATCTGTTCGGTAGCCTGGTTCAAACCTCAACTGATGCTCATGTCCCCCAACACCAACACCACAGTCAAACTACCACAGTCCAAAGATGGAGTCACAATTTATGCGGAGGCAGTTGGCGATTCTCTTAAACCAAGTATTGTGTTCCTACATGGCTTCGCGCTGAGCAGCTCTGTCTTTGATGGCCTGTTTAAGAATGCACAGTTGTTGGAGAAATTTTATTTAGTGTGTATTATGTATTCACATTGGATACGACACTCACTAAACATTTTACAGGTACGCTATGATATGCGTGGTCATGGTAGAAGTGGAAAACCAAATACTCCCGCTGCCCATACGTCGGATCTGTACGCAGCTGATTTTGCTGTTGTTTCACAAGCATTTTCTCTTACCAGACCCGTTTTTGTTGGATGGTAAGTTTTTTATTTATCACTTTCATGGCTTCATTCAACGTACACTAAACGCGTAGGAGTCTTGGATGTAAGTTTCATTCCCGAACTTTTGCTCAATTTCACCTTTGATTGACTTTGATCGTGACAGCTGCTGTGATCACTGACATTTGTGCAAATCTTCACCCCTTGCCAATAGCCGGTGCAGTCGCTCTCGGTGGGAGCCCTGGGATCAGCGGTGAAATCGTCCCAACGATTGCAAGCCCAATACTTTTGTCGACATTACCACAATTCAACGATAATACCGACGTTTCTAAAGCACTCACTGCGCGGGTTGAATTCGTCGACGCCTTATTCAACGAACCGGAGAACGTGCCAGCGAGCCTGAAATATCGATATCTCGGCGAAACTGTAGTGCAGACCCCAGATGTCAGCACTAGCCTCTCCATCCGCCCGCAAGATCCATCAAAGCTTTTCGCTGCTGGCGCACAAGGACTTCCTCTTCAACTACTCTTTGGAAAGCGGGACAAGCTTGTTCTTGGGGAGGGCGTCTTAAAACTCGTGCAACCACATTTCAAAGATTTAACACTAAGTTTCATTGACGGTGGACACGCTTTATTTGACGATAATGAGAAAGGACTTGTAGAAGAGTTGAGCAAGTTCGTGCTTAGGGTCACGGTACGTCTTATCCTGCCCTGCGCCTCTAAGAGTCTTCTCAGATGTATTTTCAGGCTAGGAAATAGTAAAGATTAGATAGTTGAATGATGTCATTCTGACCCTTCGCTCTCGAATTTTACAAATATACATATACAAGTCATTCAAGGAGTTCCTGAAACTGACATCGACGATTCGATATCCTTCCACCGTCCTGATCAAAAGGCTTGAGCATCGCGAGCTGTATAAAGAGAAAAGTCTGTCTCACGGTTAACATCTCAGGACGGACGCTCAATAATAACCAGATTATTCAATTGCTCCTTCGCGTGGTAACAAAGTTCTAGAGAAGTCATGTGAATCCGGAATACAACTTACATACCGCTCCAGGAACGTTTCATAAAACCCACACGGTTCGCACGATTGTGGCCACATTTTCGTCAATGGAGAAGTTGAAAGCCGGTTGCGATGGTGAATTCGACGTGTGTCAATGAGACCAGAATCAATTATTCATGCAAGTACTTCGCACTATTAATAGACAGCATCCCCTGACAGTTGTGTCAACATGCGTGCTTCATCTAAGACCTGCCAAACAACTTGTATCAGTCTTTGATCATATTTGTTAATGAGATCCGTCCACAACCATATCCTCCACATAGGAAGCGACTCTCCGGTCTCTCAGAAGGAGATAATCCTGTGATTTAAAACCCCTTTGACCGTTTATTGGTCTTAGAAGTGTAGCTATGCTCTCCCGCCTCTTTTCTCTCTTTCTCGTGGCGGTTCAATGGCCCTTAATTTTCGCCACCACCAGCAAATTTGTCAAGTCGGCTGATGGCACCATGATATATGCCGATGCCACAGGAAATCCCCAAAATCCCAGCCTCGTGTTTGTCCATGGATTCGCACTAAGTGGGGTCGTGTTTGACAGACTATTCACGAACAAGAAACTCTTGTCCTCTTTCTATTTGGTAGGGAGCGGAACAAACTGCCATCCAATCAACTGATTTCACCCTGTTTGCCTTTATAGGTTCGCTATGACATGCGTGGTCATGGACGAAGTGATAAGCCCGCCTCTCCGGATGCTCACACTTCGCTGCGCTATGCAGAGGACTTTGTTGCCGTATCCCGTGGATTCTCTTTAACTGATAAAACTGTTTTCATCGGATGGTCAGTATCCTTCCTTTCAATCAGAAGCGTTTGACAGTAATCCCTATCGTTTATACAGGAGTTTAGCTGGTACGTTATAGCCGAATTAACGTAAGGGACCTCCGCTGATATGCCTTCTCCATTCTAGCTGCCATCATTACGGACATAGTAGCTAATCTTCAACCTCTTCCGATTGCAGGAGCAGTAGCCTTGAGTGGGAGTCCGGGAATCAACGCGGATATTATCCCGAAAATTGCAAGCAATACCTTGCTGACTCTTCTGCCTCAATTCAATGGAAATGACAATGTTACACTGGCTCTCGACGCCCGTATCCGTTTTGTCGAAGCTCTTTTTAAGGATCCCAGTCAAGTTCCATTCAGCCTCAAAGCAGAATACATGGGACAAACTGTGGTCCAATTTCCCGCTGTTAGTGCTCAGGTTTCTGTGCGTCCCCAGGATCCAAATAAAACCTTCGCTGCTGGAGACTCGGGGGCTTTGAAGCTGCAGTTGATATCGGGCACGAGTGACGGTATTTTCCTTCATTCGCTTGTCCTCCAGCATAATCTCATGAAATGACAGCTCAGGTTATTGGACAGGGAGTTGTTGATGTCTTCAAACCACACTTCAAAGACATGGTTGTGAACTTCCTGCCAGGTGGCCATGCTATATTCGAGGATAATCAGGATGGCATGGTCGATGCGCTCACGAAGTTCGCGACGAGTGTGACGGTATGTTCATATTTCAGTTCGTTTACTGCACACATATTCATGCTGGTTTGGATTTTAGAAGCGCCACAGACATTAAGAGTCAGCTCGTACCGCAAGTTTAACCAGCGCTTATCGTAGTTATGTTCGTCTCGTTTCTTCTCTCTACCCTCCCGTAATTTGATTTTACCATACAACGAGCAAGTAATTACGAACCTTATACGACATTTGTGTGGACATTTTCACAAAGGGTAACGTTGCATATTGCAGTAGATTACCCGCGGAAGCCTGTATTCCACCATTATAGTATCGTATGGACCTTTCCACAGATTCTTCATTAGGACCAAATTGAAATGGACTAATCTTGTAACGATAAATGCGGGACAAAGATATACAAGAGGGCTGGGAATATCTTTGTGCAAGCAGGTTTGCGATGGTGTGAATATACAGATTCTTTAACTTTTTGCTTGGGGCAAATTTCTCTCGAAATAGATGCATGAGCTTCCAGGAATATGGAGCACATAATCTTCGACGACGACCTCCGCGACAGAGCGAACTGATATGGGGTGGATTTAACCCTAAGTACAGCGGGAATTAACTTGGGTAAATTATGGTCGCAGGAGAGGGAGGAGATCTTCAAGGAAAGACGGTCTTGACATACTGAAGAATGAGATATGAGCAGAGATAGGTGAAAGGACGATGAGTGGTCTGGCTTCCTGGAACTAAACGAAAACGATTTGAAGACAACTCAAATTGCCTCTCATTTACTATCCGCCCCACCAGAAAACCCCTGGTATTTTCTTTCAAGGGGCACATTCGGATACGAGTTGTTGGATTTGTGGTGTATGGAGCACTGCCATTACGGTATACTTGGACAAGTTCTGGACTGAACCCTCCCGTCGACCCATCGCTTGCTTGTTGATATACGTGGTCTTGAATGATTCATGATTAATAAGTTCAACAACATTTAACGATCGGCGTAAAAGGGATATAAAAGCTATGGAAGTAAAAGTTCAGATAGAAAAATAAAGATGGAGCGGCGAGCCAACAAACACAGCCGTCGTCCGAGTCGCTGGGAGAATAGGAGCCAAGCTATCCAAAAGCACGTGGTCAAACAATCTACGCAGTGCACCACCGCTACAATCCATTTTCTTACCATCATCTGCGCAGCTTGCAATTTTCATATAAACAGTGCTCAGTTTAACGACCAGCACACGATTAACGACGACCACATTCCCCAACCCTGTAAAACGATCAACACTAGTCAACGGATCCCAGGCACCCCGGCACCGGTACTTTTCTGGAACCTAATCCACATCCAGGATTCCCAAACATGCCGTTAATAGACCGCATGTCCGACCTTGTTGCACGAATAGTCCCTTCGAAAAACCCCAAACCATCAGCATCGATGTCAGGAGGAATTGGGCACGGAATGGTTCCCTTCGAGGACGATGTGAGTTCGGTCCTCCACTCCCCTCCTTTTCAATATAGTGGCCAGTTCTTCGAATTGCTGTACCTATACCCTATTTCCCGAGTCCACTCCATTACCCAAGCCCGGACAGCTTTCGCCGTTGCAGGTTCCTGTTTGGAACCGCTGCGGTTGGTTCTCGTTTCGATGACTTACATAATCATGTTCTCTCTGGCTGCTTGCATGCTATGGTAGCAGGTGCAACAGCGGGCCAGCTTGTTCTTCTTCTATTCATCCCTATCTTATGGGTCCTTGCGATATGGGTCACTATCTATCGTCTTCAAGACTAACTGAAACGCGTCTCATTCCAATGTTTTAGATGATTGTCTCAAAACCAACCATCGTCTTTCACACATCACAAATTTTTTTCAACTTTCTCGCGATGGCGTGTTTTGCGAGTGTGGGGAGCTTTCAAGCAAAGTGGAATGTGGGGCCTTGTGAGTCCTTCGTCGCCGAAAAAAATGTACAGTCGCTAATATGGTTTTCAGCGGGGCTCACAGGATTTGCCATTTTCATATCGGTCGCGGGAATATGCCTCTCATTGTTCATGCTGATGGTACCAGTGGTATATGAAAAGTACGACAAGTTCGTTCGCCTAGCACGCGCGCTGAAGGAGGTGCGGGTGGGGTTTATTCTCACGGGTACGGGAGTAACAGCAAGTCTGTTAATCGCGTAAGTCACCAAATCTCTTGACTCCAACTATTACTAAGTCACATCCACAGTTTCATTGTCACAATATCTGCGTGGACACAACCGGGGTGCAAGAATCCGGAAAACGACCCCCATGCCGGAGACAAAGACAAGGGCGATGACTTCAAGAAGGGCCTCGAAGGTTGGTGCAGTACAAAGAAAGCGGGTGCCATCTTTTTCTGGCTGGCATTTGGTATGTCGCGTCTACACTCTCCTCCGTCGTTTAACACAACCTTTTTCAGGATTCTGGGCAGCCTCTCTTATCCTCCTCATCCTTGACTGGAGATCTGGAAAGCTCCACGCGCCGCGAGACCCCCCGTTCACCCGTCCTCAAACTACACACGACGAAGAAGAAGGAGACGAAGATGACGAAGACGCGTCGTACCATCACATTCCGCCTGTAAACCAACCTGCCCCCGCCGCACCATCAACGACTCGCTATGATAACTCCAACGTTTCCAACTCTCCATTCGCTGACTCTAATCGTTATAACGCCCCCGCACAACAACCCATGGCCTCCCGACCAAGCATGGACGCCTACGGTGCGTTCTCCGATCCAGCTCCCAGCGGATTTGCTGCACCTGGTGGGTTCAGCTCTTCTACGACGGCATACACTGCCACGCCACCTGGTGGATACGCAACACCACCCAGTGGATTTGGCTCGTCGCCCTCACGTACACCTGTGCTGCCTGAGATTGACGCCGGGCCACGGGTGAGTCGGACGATGCAGTACGCAGACCCATATGCAGCGGTGCGGGCATCGATTGCAGGACAGCAGGGATCACCTACGGGTGGTGTACCACCAAGTTACGAGAGTTATCAAGGGTATCGATAGGGAGGCGGATGAATAGATCGTGGATGTGGACTTTATTTATTACTTTTCTGATCTGCATTTTACGACGACGTATCATAATGAAGTACTCGTATAGTGTTGGTTCTATCTGTTTCGTTTTGTTTTTATAATTCAATGCATCCCCTCGCATCAGATTTTATTGAGCCCATCCTGTCGCATAATGGAAACAAGTGCACATGATGGTATACCCCCATAGTCTCCCTGGCTTTGGTAACTATAAAGCAGCAGCGGGAGTACCTGGACAAGCATAAGTATATACTATGTCTTGCATGGGGATCTGGTATCAATCAAATTGTGTTGACAGTTGTCCCAGCAAGACTGGTCAAGAATAGGCATTATAAATAAAGTGTAAACCCTCATGACCATCATGATCCAAAGTGGACACTGGGGTTGGGTCGCGTAAATGAATGTTAACGCGCCTAGTATGTCTCGCAAACACAATACGGTGTACATACTTATCAACATTGAAAGAACAATCATAAGATTCAACATGACCGAAAACGGTGTACAAGCTAGGATCTACTTTACCTCTCTGAAGTATTAAGACGCTTTCTCCATCCGTTTCCTCTCGCCGTCATCGCCTGGCTCGTCGTCAACACCACGCTTCAAGCTCGTCCCGGACAAAGGCCTCAACCCCCCGGCCAGGCCGTCCAGTCGTGAAGTAGAATTTGCACTTTGGTAATGCCTCTCGGACGCAACTCCTCGTCCACGAGCAGGGTTGTTAATGGTATAGTTATGGTGATAATCATAGGTTCTCTTGGAACCGTTGGAGGGTGACGTTTGTGGTGAGGGAAGTGGGATTTTCTCCGCGTGCTTGCGGAGAGTTTTAATGAACCACATTTTGTCAGATAAGTATTGGTGAGCGGCATAATACTTGCCAGCTGGAGTGACATTTATCAGTTGTGGATCCTCGCCTTTGATCACTAATCGATGTAGCTCCAGGTCGGATTCGGAGGGAGGCGATAGATATCGTGCGGAAAGCTCGTTCGCGAGCTCGTTAAACATATCAACCAACTGGGGTATGTCGAATTGAATATCTCTAAAACGTGTATTATGTTCTAGGTGATCAGCCTTTGTAGTACCACCGAACATGCGACCGTCATTTTCTTCAAAAGATTTGTCAAATAGTTGGAGAATTGTCTGAGATAAATGATGTGGAGAGAGGGAGTTTTTCAGGAAGCGTAATGCCATGTATAGAAGAACCCAATAAGCGGATTCTCGGTCATCCAATGCAGAATGGGAGTGGTTTATACCCTGGAGGAGATGGGCCGACATAAACTGCCAAGTCCCCTATAACATTTTTCAATGGTGGTTCTGAAAAGTAATGTTTGTAAAACTTACAGTACGTAACATCTGTGAGGGTGATTGTTTGTCTTTGAGAATGATGCAATGGTCCCAATCGATGAGAACCCCTCGTCTCTCATCGTTATCTTTCAGAATAATCATGATGTTGCCAACACTGATGTCCCTATGTAGGACTCTGGCTTGCGAGAAAGCCTCTTGAGCAGCTACGAAAGTAGATAAGCCTAAGACCAAGATTTAGGAAGTATTCGTAGCTTACCTTCCATACCATCTGCAATGCAAGTAACGAGCCACCGTGCTTTGAGGAATGTAGTCAAATCCATTGCAATGGTCTTCAAAAAAATGCGATGTCCTTGGAGGGCGCTGTAGTTACTAGTTTTGGAGTTGGGGAATAGGGAGAAGTCGCCAAACGTATTCTCTTGCCAGCGGGTTTTGAGTCCCGGGATGTCGCCTCCTACATCCATCTCGGCGATATGTTCTTTGACCCCCTTCTGTTCCAAGAGTTTGTAGATAGTGGCCTCTGGAGCTGTGTGATTGGAATCCTCGCGCCAATAGTCCTTCATAAATAATAATTCAGGCAAGTCTTTTCCCTTTGCAGTCGGATCATATGCCAATGAGCGTCGGGTGGACCTCGAAAAGGGTGAAAGACAACTAAGATAGAAGCGGGGACTGGGAATAATAAAAAACCGTTCAACACCTTCGAATACCACTGTCATTTTCAACAGTACCGGATTCAGCTCTACACCAGATTCGGGTTCAACGCCCACCTTCCCATCGCAATGGCGCATGTCCTCGCTATACCTGGAGAAACAGCGCTTTGCACTGCTAGCCTCCTCTGAATTCTGGTCAATGTTGGTGACAGTGGGGTCAAGGCCACGTTCGGTGCGCGTGAGCTGAGCAAAACGATGATAGAATGCAAATAGGACCTTGGGCTCCTTCGTATAGTCGATTCGCCGGGTCACCACCGCCCCACGCCTGTCCCAACGTATAAAGCGACAGTACTGCCCAGATACGAACACCGTAAAGAGGTGGGTTCTAAAAGATAGGTATAAAGTGATACCAGCATAACCCGCGATCTGGCCCCTGATGTAAATAGCTTCTACGTCGGTGTTTTCGAAAGGATACTTCTGGTTGGAACTTTGACTTTCAGGTCCAGGGTCGATAAATGGGTCGTTTTCTGCGCTGCTCTTAAATTCTATCTGCGTCTGCATCAGGGAGTGGTCGCTCCTGTTCGGTGGGGGCAAATCCGACTTCTCGTAGTGACCTGTGTCTGCTACGAGGAGTACAGGGGCAGTGTATGCATCTAGACTCCGACGCATGCCAAAGGCGGCATCGATAACATGGTTTTGTAGGGGGTCACACGCGACAGATCTCCCACCCAACTGTTTAGAGAATTGCGCTATAAATCAAATGGTAACTATCAGCTCATGTTACCAATCAATAAAAATAAGCCCCCCACAAATATAGTATACATCTTCACCTCTGTTCCACCTTCAGCCATTGATTTCAGCGTATCAATTGAGCTGGTCGGTGGTTGCGCTTCCTTATATTTGTCGGATGTTTTAATATTCCATGGCATAAACACTTCAAAGAAGTCTTCAGAAGAGATGCCAACTCGGTAAGCACCAGCAGTGTCAGACACTAAATAGTAGTGATCGGACATGCTGGGTCTGATGGTGGAATATGAGGTATCAACGACCTCTTTGATCTACACAGGAGTACGATCTTGAGCGACGAGATTTGAAGTATGAGGGGAAGGTGTCGTTCCATTAGCGGGTCTATGGTAAAATTTTATTTGGGGGGAAGTGATAGGAGAACTATTGATGATAAAGTGAGTGTAATTAATGAAGGTCAACGAACCGAAGATCAAGCCACTATATAAGTCACGGTAACCCTACAACAAGGACTAAACTCACAAGAAAAGGCCCGATTTGTTTCCCAACACAGCGGATAGTGAAGGGTAAATCCAAACGTATAAAATTAGAAGCAAATTCGGCGAACAATTGAACGAGATTCTTGGTGGCACGCGCGCCTTTGCCTCGAATGGTAGAGGCTGGACGA